>JAYEPQ010000001.1:22809829-22832329 GCA_036321105.1 Dracaena cambodiana
AACTGCGCCACTGTTTCCCTTTTTAGGAGGATTTGAATAGGTTCCGATCCACTATTTCCCATATAAGAGGATCAGGATAGCCTGCAATCAAAACTGACACTATTTTCCATATGGAAGGATTGGATAGGTTTCGATCAAAATTGTCATTGTTTTCCATAAGGGATGATTGGAATAGACTCCGATCAAAACTGTCATTGTTTTCCATATAGGAGGATTGTAATAGGCTCCTACCAAAACTGTCATTATTTTCCATATAGGAGGAACGGGATAGGCTCCGGTCAAATTTACTATTTTGTTTTCCTGTGGGTACTCGGAGATACTCTCAGACCAGCCAAGTTCATATCTTCTAAAATTTTCAAATACCGTAATTATAAGATTTTAACTAGAAAACTAATAATAAATCACATAATGTGTAATGATATGAGATTTTTCATTATTTTAATTGTACATGATTTTTTATATTACCTAGCTATTATTGTTTCACATACTTTATTATATATTGTTAGATTGATTTACTGACAATCCTAATTGTGCACTACCATATATATATATATATATATATATATATATATATATATATATATATATATATATATATATATATCAAGAGATAGATCTGCTAGAAATAGAGCAAGACTCGATTTACTTTAAGAAACAAGCAGCCTTATAAGATTAACAGCTTTTCTAGTTTTATATTTTATTATTTGTGAACTACTTATATAAAAGTATATGGCACATTATTTAGCTTTGTTTTATTGATTTTCAACTATGGAATTTTTTTATTACTTTGACTGTAAATTTATTGTTTGTTATTATTTTTTGCCCATATTTCTACTGTAATGTGACTGTAGTATTTATTGAGACTTGTCAAGTTATCATTTTATACTAAATATTCCAGCTATCCATATTACGGAATGTGGGGCATTACAGTGGTATCAAATCCCAGGCTCTTTAAGTCTGTTCAATAATTTGAATGGGCTTGGATATCATCACAGTCAACAAACTCGAAATTGGTTTAACTTTATTAGATCACTTCAGGTTAAATACAACAATACATATAAATATGATTTTGATATGTATATATTTACTTTTATTACTATCCAAATGATGTTACTTTACCCTATGAGGACTTAAATATTAAATTTAATATAAGTACGAGGAATGAGGATATCATTTCTAATTAGATATTTAGATTTTATCCAGTAATAGTTTGTAAGATTAAATATTATATCAATCCATTACCAATCTCGAATGATAGCTTATGGTCAAAATTATTGTCTCCAGAAAACTGAGTATAAGTACCTTCTATGCAATTATTAATTATCGAAAGAGAAGTGTTGGAGTTCAAGTTCAGTAGGGGCAACAGTATCTTGAAACCAACAGAATTTAGAGCTCGTTATTGACCTTATTCTTAGTACTGCATCTATCTCTCTAGCACTATATCGAATGGTTAGCAGACTTAGAGGAAGTGAAAGACCAGTTGGATGAATTGAAATATAAAAATTAGACAATAGACATCACTTTGGATGCACCAATATTTTTGGCTAGTAAGATAAATGAAGGCAAGAGATTTTTGTACTAACTATAGATGATTAAATAGAGTTACTATCAAGAATCGACATTCAACTTGAGAGATGTCTGGAGAGCGAGAAGAAGACATCCAGAGATATTCTTGTACCTATATAAGCAAAGGCATAATTCGATTTTGCATCGCTTAAGTTTTAAGAAATTTTGAGAACGAAATTTTAACTTAAGGAGAGTAGAATATAACATCAACTTTTTTCAAATGATATTTTTATCTTAACTAATTTAAAAAATAATGTTTTGTGAAAAAAAAATTCAAAAAATAAATAAAAATAAAAGAAAAGATGTCAAATAGGATCCCAGCTACTAAATAAATAAATTAGATTGGTTCTTATCTAATACTTTGATAAGAATTAATTTGGTTTGCTTTAACAAAAAAATATTATAATGTGATTCATATTTGATAGGATAAGAGTTAAAATATATGTTGAATCTAAAGAGAAATTTAATTCTTAGGTTGGCTTTATCTAATGATTAGTTATTTAGATTCTTTTAACTAATAAAATTTTATTTTAATTACTTAATCTTTTTTAACTAAATAGAAACTCAATCCTCTCCTCACTTCTCAAATGCAAAAAATAACTAAGAGAACGTACATGAGAAAAAAAACAGAGAAAGTAAGGAAGAAAAAAAATAGAGAATTTCAAAGAGTCAGAGAGCATTTTTGGAGACTTTATCATCCTTTAAGCCAGCAATTTAGTTCCAATTTAAACCAAGGCCAACGTAAGTCCAACTCATTCATAAATATGCTAATGTATTATATTTATATGAAGATGTACATATTGATTTTTATGTTAAATTGTATATGAAATGTTTTTATTGAATATACCTAAAAGTTTAGACTATGTTTGATTTATAGATCAAATACTTCTTATTTTATTTAGTACAAAAATTTATGTTTTTTAAAGTTTATTTACTCTTGCATCTTTCATCGAGTTAATTGAAATCTTAAAATAAATATTCTTTTATTTCCCCATTGCATCCACATTTGCATTATTCTCTTATGCTCTTTGTGATATAAATAAAATAAAATAAAATAGATAAAAAAAAAACTTGAAATCTCAAATGAAATTAATATGCATTATGGATTTTTTTTTTTATTATAGACACATTAATAAAGAGAGAACTTATGATGATCCTACTGGATTATCTAGTAGATATACTTTTTGGACTGTTTGGTCTTGAAGTGGTATAATTGTTAAGACCGTATTAGTTGTTTGGTGGTTATAAATTATTACCACTAATTTCAAATGTAAATAGTATAATATTATAAATAAGTTTAGACCCATTTAAACTATTAACTTATTTATAAATTTACACTGAAATAACTTACATACAACTGCTTCTCCCAAAAAAGGAAAGAAATGCATATAAATTAAAACTTGCTAGATGGTATATTCAAGAAAGAATACCAGTATATTTAGCAGCATTTCCTCTTCTAATGTTCATATTGTCTCGATTGATTAAAATATATGTTTAATTATCAGGTTGAAATCATATTGTAAAACATCTTCCCAAAAGTCATTGAAACTTAATAGCTATATAAATATGTCATACAACTCTCATTGGCTTTCCAACTATGAAAATTTGAATAAGAATCAAGTTTTTAAGCACACCGAAGGTTTTAAGTTTAGTTGTGATCAAAAGTTGTAAGGTAAACTAATGCAGTTATATCTAATATTCAAATAACTTAGTAGACATTGATAATTTTCTTAGATAAGCTCAAATGAAAAGCATTAAAAAATTTATATTCAGTTAGTCTGAGTTTAATAGCTAGACAGTGGAAATAATAAGTTTGCCAACATAATTAAAATATAAATACAAGTTACACTAGTTCTATCAATTTTTCACAAAAATTCTAATGAAAATCAATTTTGAATCTTCTAACATGTCTTAATGATATATGTCGTCACTATTGTGGAAAAATATGCATACTTCATAACAATTGACCTCTAAATTGATAGCAATTGCTCTAAATTTTAGCTTTATTGTAGTTTTAATTCTTTTTGCATAGTAATTGGCCTGTAAATTGAGTGTTTCATGTTCTAGCAATAAAAATAGAAACTTGAATGTTCCAAATGATTTATTTATTTGTTGGTAGTTTATATTGTTATGCATTTAAATGTTAGTTTTATCTAAATTCATATGCATATTCTTATAATATCTAGTATAAATATTTTCTTATGGAGTTCATATTCATATCGCTATTTTATAAATTCTAGTTCCTTTAATTTTATATATATACTAAAAAGAAAAGTAAGATAACAATGATACAAGACATGACAGGACACTGACTGAATACTAACTGTTATAACATGTGATTGGTAACAGATAATTAACCACTATACGGCTATATTGTTTCTCAATGTTACTATTATTACCAAACACTGAAGTTTAATAATGATCACCAATCCATATACTAAACTGAATTTACTAAAATGACCAATTGATACTGAAATTGACAATTGATATTGAAATTGACATATATAGTATTTATGAGAGAATTAAGAGTTTATATAATTTGATGGTTGAACGTGACTGTGCCACTATTTTCCTTTTTGGGAGAATCGAGATAGGCTACGATCAAAACTGTCACTATTTTCTATATGAGAGGATCGGAATAGGCTCTAATAAAAATTATCATTGCTTCCCACACGGAAGGATTGGGATATGCTCCAATCAAACCTGCTACTGTTTCCTCTACGGGAGGATCGGGATAGGCTCCAATTAAAACTGTCACTGTTTCTCATGCAGGAGGATCAAAATAAGCTCTAATTAAATTTATTGTTCCGTTTTTTCGGAGGTATATGAGATGCATTCAGACCAGCCAAGTTCATATCTTCTTAAATTTTCAAATATCGTAATTAAAAGATGTTAACTGGGAAACTAACAATAAATCACAAAATGTGTGAAGATATGTGATTTTCCATTATTTTAATTGTACATGACTTTTTATATTATCGAAATATTATTGTTTCACATACTTTAATGTATATTATTTGATTATTTTACTGACGATCTTGGTTATGCATGACTAGACACAGATATTTATTAAAAGATAGATCTGTTAGAAATAGAACAAGACTCTATTCACTTTTAGAAGCAATCGGAGTTACAAAATTAACAGCCTTTCTAGTATGATATTTTCTTATTTGTGAACTACTTCTTATTAGAAAATGTATAAAAATACATCACACATTATTTAGCTTTATTTTATTGAATTTTATGTAAGGAAAAAAGTATTATTGACGCATTATTTAGCTTTGTTTTATTGAATTTTATGTAAGGAAAAAAGTATTATTATTTTTACTTAAAATTTATTGTTTATTGTTATTTTTTGCCCATATTTTTATTGTATATGACTATAATATTTGTTGAGCCTTATCGAGTTATCATTCAATACTTAATATTTTAGCTATCCACGCTACGAAAAGTAGGCCCTCTTAAATTATATGGGTCAATAGGGCTCACCATGAATTAAAGTAAAGCAGACCCTCTCTTCCCCCTTCAGTCTCTCTCTCTCCAACAACAACAAAAACAACTAAGCTTTTTATTCCAAGCATTTATGGTAGGCTACGTAACTCTGCCAGTTATGCACTGTCTATCCCAAGCCAGGATAAAGGAGGAGGGTTGTGCTTGGCCAGTGACAGCCAACGTAAAATATTGTCACATATTATGACATGAGCCAAAATATAAATTTCGTTGGGATTTTTCCTACTGAGCGACGTGCTGCATCGGAGCCCGGGTATAGTAAAAAATATGTGAGGGTTGCTAGGTCGTCACCCAGAAGCGACGCACCACGTCGGCGTCCGGACGTGGTGTCAAATATAAGAGGGTTCCCACATTTTAATGAACAGGTAGGGGTAAAAAAGTTAGCTCATAAACATAAATTTCGATTGTAATCATGAAATATAAATTCCCTTACAGGTAGATTAGCAGAGTTAGTTACAGGTAGATTAGCAGAGTTAGTTGATGCTATGATTAGAAGGAGGGTTAATATTTTGTTCGTGCATGAGACTAAATGGGTAGGTAAGAAAGTTAAAGTCATAGAGTTTTGTGGTTATAAAGTTTGGTACATGGGTAGAGATAGAAATCGTAATGGGGTAGATATGATCATTGATAAATAATTACTTGGGGATGTAGTGGAGGTTAGGAGGAAGGGTGATAGAATTTTATTAGTTAAACTTATTTTAAATAGAGAGATTTTTAATGTTATTAGCACCTATGCACCACAACTAGGACTTAATGAATCCAGTAAATATCAATTTTGAGAGAATCTAGATGAGATAGTATAAAAAATACCTGCTAGAGAAAAACTATTTATTGGTGGTGATCTCAATGAGCATGTAGGAACTAGTCGTAATGGTTTTAATAGTGTACATGGAGGATTTGGATTTGGAGAAAGAAATGAAGCAGGTAACTCAATTCTAGATTTTGCTTTGTCTTATGATTTAATTTTAGCGAATACTTGGTTTAAAAAGAGAGTTTCTCACTTAGTTACTTTTAAAAGTAGATCAAATGTAAACCAAATATATTTCTTTTTAATTAGGAGGGTAGATAGAGTTAGTTGTATCGATTGTAAGCAGTGTTCTAAATATCGGATACCGGTCTCGTACCGGTCAGCAAATTACATACCGATTACCGGATACCGGGCAGAATATCGCGATATGACCCTAAATACCGGAGTGTCATATCGGTGTCATACCAGTTAAAGAATAATCATATAATTGGCTATATAGAACATAATAAAACACATAAAATAAGTTTATAGTACTTACATTGGCTTATTTACATTCAACTTACGAATTTGCAGATACCGTTTAGAACATTCGCATATGCACAGAGCGACATACAATCATAAAATTAAGAAAAATAAGTTTTCAAGATAAAAGAAAAGTGTTTCTACAATACATAAGTGATATAATTTATAAAATTACAACATTGTCCTTTAAAACATGCTAGAAAGTTTAAATATTAGTCTTTACAATATATTTTCTAGTTAGATTCAGAGTCGACTGGTTCATTTGATGGCATGCCTTCCTCATCAGCTGATGACGAATCTTATGATGATGTGTCAATTTCTTCCTCATCGTCATCATCTGATGCGTGCCGCTGCTTAGACTTTGAAGATGATGATGCTTTTCCTTTTGAAGTTCTACTACTCTTCGACTTAGATGCCTTAACTATTTCACTCTTTCTCTTCTTCGGATTAGCACCCATCGCAATTGACACCTGTCGAAAAGTCAATTGTTCTCTAGGAGAGACTTCATCATCACTAGTCTCATAAGGATCGCCATTCTTTTTCTCAGGCATGAACCACTCGGTGACCTTTTTCTCTTATTGTATGCTACTAGTGGATCTCTATTTGGGATTAAAAATTTACTCTTGAGCCTTGCATTGAATTTGACAAAGACTAAATCATGCAATTTCTTGGAACTTAGCCTATTTCTTTTCTTCGTATGCACCTAAATAAAAGATAATCACATGAATTTCGTTTAGAACATATCTATTTGGGAGAAAAAAATATTTAATTAGAAAAGTTAAAATTGTAATACCATCTCAAATGTGCTCCAGTTCTGTTCAAAACCCGAAGAACTAGTTATCAGGCTCAAGATTCTCATTGCCATAATCCTCAATTCGGGAGCATCTGTCTCGTAGAATTGCCACAATTGAGCTAGCAATGAATATTTAGAAATAGTTATTAGTTATTTAATAATTTCTTTAATTAAAAATAGATTGAATTTTGCATTTCTTAAATTGAAATGCATACCTAAATTAATGATTCTCTTTACTGCTGCCCTTGCAAAAGACATTCCAAATGATCCATTTTGATTTTGATACATTGGGAGCTGCTGTGCAATCTTATCAATTCTATCATGATCATTTGAATAGAATCTATGCATCACGTCAACGAAGCCCGACATGAACGACCCATCAGCATCAATCTTAGGCTGCTTCGCATAGTAATAGAGAGGGTTTAAGAAATATCCAGCTCAATGCAAAGTACCCTTAAGTTTTTCCTCCCATCTCCTATCAATAATCTTCCATATTGGAAGATATTTCTTCTCTTCACCCCCTAGAGTATCTTTTATCTCCTCTTTAGCAGTCTCTAGATCACCATACAGAAAGCCCATTGAAAGGACCTTATCCCCATCAACTCTACGCAAAACTTTCACTATTGGAGTGAATACTTTTAGGACAATGTTTGTGTTGTCCCAAAATTTATTGCTAGCAATTATTTCTGCAACCTAAACATTCATAAAAAAATGTATTAAAAAATATGAATAACGTATAATTTAAAATTATAAAATAATTTTTTTTATTAATTTAAATAAATACTTTTTTGCCTGCATCTGTTCTGAAAAGTGTGCAATCCATCAAGTCATCAGAAATAAATATATGTTGCAGCTCTTTCTTCTTCTCTCTGATTGATGATAAAGAAAGAAATGCCGTGGCAAACCTAATTGTACACGGCCTTATTAGCTCTCCACCAATCGCCTTCCTCATTATATCTAAAGATTTGGTGTGACTGTATATGTACACGGAGACTGATCTCCCCATCATAATTGTACTTCATATATGTTTAATCTTTCCAATATCCGCAAGTATCATATTAACTGTATGTGCTGCACAAGGTGTCCAAAACGTATTTGGATGCGTCAGAGCCAATATGTTTGCTGCAGCCATATTGTTCGAGGCATTATCTGTCACAATCTGTACAACATTTTCTGCGCCGACCTTGTTCATTCCCCTCTCTACAAATTTGTGGATATAACTGCCATCGTGTCTCTCAGAAGATGCATCTTGAGACAATAAGAAGGTTGTACCGGCCAGACAATGTACAACGATATTCATTAAACTTCTCCCTTTCTGATCCGACCACGCATCAGTCATTAAAGTGCAGACATTTGTTCGGCAACTCCATTTGAATGATTCAAGAGTTGCATTTATCTGCTCGACCTCTCTTTGAAGGCAAGTCTCGCTTAGCTCGTATGGGCTAGGAGTCTGTAAGTTTGGTCCATACATGCCAATGGCTTGGACCATCTGCATAAAATCTGGCTGCGTAGCAATATTGAATGCAAGCCCTCCTTCCAAAAAAACCTGGCAATGTATCGAATTGCATCGTCTCTGGCCTTTTTTCTGGAGGCTAATGGCACGGTAGGCTGTCTTTGAGATGCTTCTACTGCTTTCTCGACCGATCGAATAGCAAATTGATCCATCGGTCCTGTTGTTTTGCGGGAAGATTGACCTGTTGTTTTGCAAGAAGATGACTTCTCTCGAGTTGTCTCCTCATCTTCTTCTTCCCCAATATGAACTTCTTTTAACAAATTTTAAAGTTCTGCTACTTTTCCTTCCTTTACTTCTCTAGTTTTACTTAGCATTACCAGAGCTTTCTGCTTCACGTCATCTGGGACCAGGGGACAGCCTCTGACATTCCCGCTGACATGACCTAAATATTCCTTCAAGCGGGTAATGCCTCCCCCATATTCATTCTTACAGAAATTACACTCCACTTTATTGGGCTTATTGGGTACTTTTTTTCCCCATTCCCAAACTGGATCTTTACCTCCCGCTTCTCTTGGACATTGGAAGCAGCAGAAGAGGACATCCTTCAAGTTATTTCTGACCTCAAAAAAGTGGAGTGAAAAATGACAAACAATTAATTGATTAAATAGCAAATAATTGTTGCACTTAATTTATATTAATTTAATCTATTTAAGAATTCAAGCTTTTACTAATCTGCACATTATGAACAAAACTAAACTAAACTAAGCTTTTACTAAGCCTTCACTTTAATGAACAAAACTAAATTTATATTATTTCACATAACCAAACCTTAGAAGCAGTGAATCTATAATTACAGAATCTGCAACAACACTAGTGAAAATTGTATAAATAGTAAACAAAACTAAACTTATATTATTTCACATTAATTTGCAACTATACTATGAAAATTGTATTAAATTGAATATGCTACTACATTCACTGTACCCACCATGTTTAAGACATAAAATTAAAGAAATTATAATCTGCAACAACAGTGAATCTAGCATGAACAGTGAATCTGCAACAACAATGAATACATATAAATAGTAAATACTCAAATTTATAAATTTTATCTAGTATGAAACTCATACACACAAAATCATTTCTTGAATCACTGATTCACACTGAACCAGTGATTCGATTCACTGATTCAGTGTGAATCAGTGAACCGAATCACTGATTCAATGTGAATCAGTGACTCGAATCAGTGATTCGGTTCACTGATTCACACTGAATCAGTGAATCGAATCACTGATTCAGTGTGAATCAGTGATTCAAGAAATCACTGTAGACTACCTGCGGGTTCAGCCCTCCCAACTTAGAAATTCCCCTCAAATTACACCCCAAAAAAAATCTAATATAAATCGCAATCAATTAAACCTAAATAGCACAATTATAAAAGAAATTGACAAATTTTGTAACTCTAAATCAAATGAACATTAAAAAACAAACTTCACTTACCTGGCCGGCGGCCACTGACTCACTGGAGAACAGTGAGCACCCTTCGAAGACTCCCAGATTAGGAGAAGAGCTATCGGAGAGCGGAGAAGAAAGATAGAGAGAACACGAGAGAGATTTTTGGATGGATTGGAAAATTAAGGTTAGGGTTCGGGCCATTCGGCTCGATCGGCCGACGATCGCGGGGAGAGAATGAGAGAGAGAGCCAGAGAGTGGAAGAAGAAGAATCGGAGAGAGATTTAGGGCTGATTTGGGAAAATTTAGGGTTAGGATTTTCGTCGCGGGGAGGGAAAGCTCGGATCGCCGGGAGAGAAAGAGAGAGAGAAAACTCAAAAAAAAATAACTTTTTTCTCCCTTTCGACCCGTTTTATTTCTTAACGGGTTGGATCTTAACGGGTTAACGGGTTTAACCCGTAACCAAAATCCAAAACCCAATAACCGATATTATCAAATACCGGCCGGTATTAGACATCTCGATACCGGCCGATATATCGCCACGTGGCCGATATATCAACCCATACCGGTCCAAAACGATAAACGGTAAAAAAAAATGCCCATATCGTCTCGTTTCTTCAATTTTACCGATATACCGGTATATCGGCCGGTATTTAAAACACTGATTGTAAAATAGTGCCAGGTGAGAGTGTAGTTATCCAACATAGACTCTTAGTTTTAGATATTCAGTTTAGACAGAAATTTAGAAAGATTAAGTGTAGGTCAGATTCTAAGATTAAGTGGTGGCGATTAGAAAGTAATCAAAAAGTTTTTGTAAATAGAGTAGTACAAGAAACAGATTGGAGGGACCATGATGATTTTAATATAACATTAAACAAAATGACTAGCTGCATTAAAAAGATAGCTAAACATATATTCGGTGAGTTGAGGGGCGGTGCTCCACCATGTAAGGATACATCATGATGGAATGAAGAGATAAAAAATACAATTAAGATCAAGCGAGACTTTTATAGAGATTTGAATAATAATAATAATAATAATAATAATAATAATAATGGAATAAGTTTTGAGAAGTATAAACTAGCAAAGAAGGAGGCTAAGAAACCTGTTCGGGATGCAAAAACTTAATTATATAAACAAGTGTACGAGAAGTTGGATAATAAAGAGGTAGAAAAAGATATATATAGAGAATTGCTCGAATAAGAGAGAAAAAATCTAAAGACTTATGTACTATAAAGTGTATTAAAGATGAGGATTAGACAGTTCTAGTTCGAGACGAGGAGATTAAAGAAAGATGGAAAAATTATTTTGATATATTATATAATGGTAGTTTTACTCAAGATTTGGGAGATTTTACTATTCAATATGAGGATATGAATCATAGTTTTATACGCAGAATTAAAAAGTCTGAAATAAAAGAGGCTTTGAAGAGGATGAAATCAAGAAAAACTATTGGTCTAGATGAGATTCCTATACATGTATGGAGATACTTAGGAGGGATTGGTATGAGGTGGCTAACAGATCTTTTTAATAAGATTTGGCAAAGTAAAAAAATATCAAATGAATAAAGGAATAGTACCCTAGTACCTCTATATAAGAACAAGAGCGACATTCAGAGTTGTTCTACCTATCGGGGAATAAAACTCATGTGTCACACTATGAAGCTTTGGGAAAGGGTAATTGAACATAGATTGCGACAAACAATTAAAATATCGAAGAACCAGTTTAGATTTATGCCGGGACGATTGACGACAGAAATTATTCATTTACTTCGTTAACTTATAGAGTGATTCCGAGAAAAAAAATAGAGATTTGCATATGGTATTTATTGACTTAGATAAAATCTATGATAAGGTTCCACGAGAGATACTATGGTGGACACTGATGAAGAAAAGAGTTTCCATCAAGTATATCGATATAATTAAGGACATGTATGATGGAGTAGTGGCCAATGTTAGAACATGTGATGGTTTAACAAGTGATTTTTCTATCACAATTGGATTGCATCAAGGATCTGCATTGAACCCATTCTTATTTGCTATAGTGAGGGATGAGCTTACTAAAACTATTTAGGATGAGATACCTTGGTATATACTATTTGCTGATGATATTGTCTTAGTTGATGAAACAAGAGCAGAGGTAAATATCAAGTTAGAGTTATGGAGGCATACATTAGAATCTAGAGGTTTTAGATTGAGTAGGTCTAAAACAGAGTATATGGAGTGTAAATTTAGTAAATAACGGACCATAAATTATAATGTTGTAAAACTTGAAAGGCAAGAGATACAAATTAGCAGTCAGTTTAGATATTTGGATTCTATTATTTAGAATGATTGAGAGATCGATAATGATTTTAACTATAGGATATAAGCTGCCTGGTTAAAATGGAGGAGGGTAATAGGAGTTTTATGCGACCGTAACATTCCGTTAAGATTTAAAGGAAAATTTTATAGGATTGCTATTAGGCCAGCTTTATTATATGGCACGGAATGTTGGGTTATAAAGAAACGTCATTCACAGAAGTGTAGCAGAGATGTGCATGCTCCGTTGGATGGGTGACAACACTAGGAGAGATAAAATGAGAAATGAAGATATTCGTGCTAAGATAGGTATAGCTCCTATCAATGATAAATGCGAGAAAATAGCTTACGATGGTTTGGTCATGTGCAACGTAGGCCTACAAGTGCATCAGTTTGAAGAGGAGAGTTTATCAATGTAGGACAAGTTAAAAGAACGAAGGGAAGACTGAAGAAACTATAGATGAAGGTAATATGCAAAGATATGGAGTTTAGAGGTTTAAATAAGGAGATATTACTTGATAGAAATGAATAGAGATATTACTCGATCCGGCGTGATTCTTTTTTTGGTTCATGTAGCCTACCCCAAATACTTGGGATAAAAGGCTTAGTTGTTGTTATTGTTATTTAGTGTAGGTTACGTGAACCAAAAGAGAATCACGCCGGATCGCTCACACTAAGTCTCTCACTTCTCCAACCTAACTCTCAAATCCCTGAACCAAGCCCCAATCTCGTGTCCTCTCAATTCGTTCCATATCGTCTTCCCGGCTTTATCATACGACAGCTTTTGCCAACCACTCATCCTAGCAGCTTTGCTAACCTCCTATCCTACCATCCCCAATTAGCGACGCAGCAACATTAGTAGCAGTAACAAGCTATACTCGAAAAAACCCCTATCGCCATAGCATGTAACTATCAAGCGAAGGTAAAGAGTGAACACATATTCTAATGGCTATAGAATGAAAAGCTTTAAAACAAAAATTATTTCGAAATACGTATCAGACCGGTTCCACTTTCAACTAGTTTTGATAAAAACAAAGATAGAGACTAAAGAGAGCTTTAAGCAAAGACATTTAAGGATAAGTTTGAGGCAAGTGAAATTTTCTAGTTTTCTGAGACAGTTCAGGACTACCTTGTACAAGGCATTAAGCATACAAATTAAGAGGCTAATTTTGAGGATAGTGAAATTTAATGTTAACCTAAAATGGTTAAGATAGGTGCAGTCGGGGTATGCGTAGGCTTAATTAATTGGTAATAGTGCCTGCAAGAAATTAAGGATGGGGCAAGGGATGCAATGGCGTGGACAAGAATTAAATAAAATTGAAAGTGAATTTAAGTTTCTGAAATCGAGAGGTCACAAAATCTTTAGAGTACAATATGCTTGCTTGTCAGGATGTTATATGTGCTTGCATATATGAGTTCGATATATATGCTTGCAGAATATAATAGCTTTACACTTGAGCGTATATATGTTCTTACGGAATATGCTAGCTCTAAACTTTATGATAAGTATGAACTGTTGGAGAAAGCTGAGGAAGAACACTTATGTAATAGACTTAAACTTATTGTCACATGCAAAGTATGAATTTACAACAAATTTTATTGCCAGGAGTTTCTTTGCGGAGCATTTGAAGATAAGTTCCAATTTTACAACAAAAACTATAAACTATAATGCCCCGCATTCCAAATACAGGTAGCGTTTGGCGACGTATCATAAATAAATACGTCAAGTCTAAAACACATGAATATAGATGTACAACTACCACAACTATATATAATACAATAAGATAACAATATAGAATTAAAATAATAAATTTCTTTCAAAAATAAGGACCAATACATGTTTAAAGGAGGAACAAATGATCTTTATTACATCATCGAAAAGTTTAAGTAAACAAAAGAAAGATGAATAATAAAATTTCTAAAAAAATAGAAAACAAACTAAAAGAGTCTCTCTTATATTTCTCCTGAAGCAAATTCACTTATTGAGAATTTGCTAACTTCTTGAAATATAATTCTAGTTAGGGTGAGTCTTTCTTCTCGTTAACCTGCAAATCAATATCTGGACGTGCCAAACTAGGGTCGTTAGAATGACCATGTAAGTGCTACGAAAAGATGAATAATAACACACAAGCACACTACGTGGGGTGTATACATATATGCATAAAATAAGTGATAATATCTTATTTTATTAAGTTAAGTTTTTCTTTTTGTGCAAGTATAATATTATTTATTAAGACAGAAAAATTAAATACATAAATAAATTTAAAAAAAAATGAAATAGAAAGAAATTTTCAGGTACATAGTATATGTGCATTACAATATTACATACTGGAATAACTAAAATTTGTTTTAAAATAGATTAAAGAGAATGGATGAGGAATGCAATGCACTGCGCTGACTGCGCTGAGAGGGTGAGAGCAATTTAAAAGGGATGGATGTACTGGGCCAGGATTGAACCTAACAGTACATCCATCCCTTTTAAATTGCTCCCACCCTCTCAGCGCAGTGCATTGCATTCCTCATCCATTCTCTTTGATCTATTTTAAAACAAATTTGAGTTATTCCAGTATGTAATATTGTAATGCACATGTACTATGTACCTAAAAATTTCTTTCTATTTCATATTTTTTTAGAGAGAGGGTGAGAGAGAGCTAGCAAGCAAGCAAAGTAAAAAAGATGAGGTAAACAAGAACAAACGAGATAAATAACAGATCGTAGAGTTTCATCACTCCATCACCATGCAATTAATGCATTTGCATTTGCATTTGCGTGATGGAGTGATTTTATTTTTATTCTTATATGATTATTATTTTTTATTGCCATTTTTTTTACTGTTATGAATTTGGCCATTGGATTGGATTACAATGGTTGAGATGAAAGAGAGATTAAGAAACTCTAATTACTAATTAGCTATTATATTATTTATTACAGAGATAAGAATGAGATGAAATAGGAAACAAGGAGGGATGGAGGCTACTTAGTTGCGGTGGATTCGCTCGTCTCCCATTAACAGAAATTAGAACAAGACCGAGAATGACTCACTCGAATATAATCACAAGGCTCCCACTGATCTCTACCTCTTTTCTTTTAATTTGCATTAATTAATCTCTTGGCTTGTTGCTCTAGGTTGTTACAAATACTAACAGTTTCACAATAATTCACTCTCTCATCAATCTCCTTGTTCAAGATAGCTATCTAGCTGGCTGCTGCGTTAGCTCAAGTCAGGGACCCGGCCATAGGTCATAATAATTAATTACTCTCCTTGTTTCCTGAGGACCAGCTGCCATCAGCCAAATATCCCTGGACTCAAAGAAAAGCCTAGAAGGAGAAAACAGAATAGATTGTTTAACAGAATTGCATTCAACTTGAGGCATGTATAAAGCAAGAAACAAACCCAATACCCTTTTGACTGACTTATCAAATAAAAGCCACTTCTACAAGCAATGCAATACCATAGTACAAGTCTCGAGAATAAGGTAAATAAACTAAAAAATGAGGTTGAATACCATAGTGCATGGTTAGTCACTCAAGCCTTGTTCATTACAATAAAAACTACTTGATCACATTGTGGTTGAATACTGTCACAATATGGAAGGATTCTGTAGGTTGTCCAAACTTTACCTTAACTTCTCCCATTATATATTTCTCCTAATTTATAATAAACTATACTAAAAAACTACTATTAATGATTATCATTCATAATCAAATCGAACGCCAACTATTCATACATGCAGGAATCAAAGATTCAATCAATTTTGTTTCAAGAATATTGCCATTAATTAACTAAGAAAATATCATTTTCTTGATTTTACATTTGCATGAAGATAAAACGGAATGAAAGAAAAATTTGGATTATACATAAATTTAATTTATAAAGAAAATTCTAATATGCATGAACGACAAAGAGAAAGGAGAGAAATTTAGAGTTATGCATTTATTTTCTTCATTGTTAGATTTTATTATGCAAGAAAATATATTCAAAGAAAATTGTGGAATAACACTTAACTTTTATGGAAGACTAAAAATTTTGGACGATTACCAACCTTTGTATCTTCTTCTTCTCTCACCTATACTTCTCTTTTCTACTTTTTTTCTTTCTTTCTTTCTTTCTTTCTTTCTTCTTCTTCATTTCATTTCTTTTTTTTTTTCTTACTGTTCTTTTTTTTCTTCTTCTTCTTCTTTTTTACCCTTTTTTTCTTTTTCTTCTTCTATGTGTTCAACAGAGAAGTGTTTCCATATCTCTCTCTGTTCTTTTTAGTTATTGTTTAATTTGTTTAGTTTTTATTTAGATATCTAGGTTAAGATAAAATTACATAGGATAAGTTTAAAACTAACTAAATTTGTTATTATCAAGTTAACTAGTATTTAAATAAACACAAACTATATGATTGTAAAATATCAGATTTGTTAAACAATAATATTATCATTACTATTACATTTAGTTTTTTATTTTTTTAAGAAAAAATAATTTTTTTTATTTGGATTTAATGATATTGGGGTGTTACAATCTACCCACTTTAAAGAAAATTTCATCATCGAAATTTAATTAAAGACAAAACAAAAATATTGATATTAATAAGAAAAGATATAATATGGAAAAAGGCCCACAAGTTTTGCTGTGCACTCTTATTTAAAAGGATAAGGTTAAGAAGATTAGTCAACTCCCACAAAATACACGGACTCTATAATTGAATAAAGCCAATAAGACAGTACGAAATCTGATAGAATATAATTTAGTATAGTTTAAAGCAAAATAGTACCTATTATCGCATCATTGTTCTCACTGGATTACTTTGTTGTCAGCGTAAGTGCATGCCTTTATCTCCGGTTCTCTCCTGTTTGTGCCCTCTAGAAAGTCTGCTGCTGAGTACCCCTCTTAGTAGGCGCCACAAGTCCCGGTTGTGGTGGTGCCAGGTGTCTTTGTTGATATGGAGGTGCTAGATGTCTTACTTGCTGCTGCGACTGTGATATTGATGTTTGAGACATGTCTCCTGCCTCTCTTCGGAAAGAACATGTTCCAATTTGATGTTCTGCTAATGCACAAATCAAACACAAATTGTGGGCTCGCCTGCACTCCTTCTGAATATATCCTGGTCTTGAACAACAACCACACACCAATGATTGATTTTTACGAGTGAACTGGCATTTTTCAGGTAGTGGGGCATCATCCTCAGCGAAATCTCTTGCTACCTGTGTAATAGACCTCTTCTAGACTCCAAGCTGAGCCTTTTTCTTCTTGGTTGCTATCTGCTCTTGAATTCTGGCAGTATTTAAAATCTAAACATATATTTCGAACTGTGGGGTGGCTATGCACCCCTGAATCTCAAAATCTAGTCTATTCTAGAATCTTCGTGCCCTATCTGCTTCTTGAGCTATGACCAATGGGGCAAATCTACTTAGCCAAACAAATTCTGCTGCATAGTCATCTACTATCCGGTTTTCTTACCTCAAATGGATAAACTTCTGCTCCAAGTCCAATTGTGCTGTTAGCGAAAAGAACCTTATATATAAGCTCTCCTTAAAGGCCTCCATGTTATCGGTTTTTCCAACCGATTCTCCTCGACCAACCACCATGTGTAAGCAATATCCATGACTTGAATTTTGATCACCTTTACACAGTCTTCCTCTACTACTCGTGTTGCACCCAAAAGGTTCTCAGTTTCCACCAACCACTGTTTTATTTTCATAGGTTCCTTAGTTTCATAAAACTTTGAAGGGTTCAACTTCCTAAAGTCCGAAATAGTGCCCGTCTTCTATCTTGCAGCCACCAACTCTTATCGCAATATCTCAGTCTGTTGTTGTTGGTTCTCAATAAGTCCCATAAGTAATTCTGTCACATTAGGATCTATTGCTTGGGGAGTGGTACTCGAGGAAGTGATGCAACGACTAGTCATTTCTCTGAAAAAATAAAGGATTTGAATTAAATCAGGAAACAAAGGATAAACAAAATGATAGGATATAAGGAACCAAAGAAATATGACAAGAAAAGAAATCAAAGGTAACTGTAGTATATGCATGTGTATATGCGACAGTAATCACAGTAATCATAAATATGGACTTCTAACAAGCGGACAAAGTCGAACTTACTCTGATACCAACTGTAACACCCCGCATTTCAAAATATGGGTAGCGTTTGGCGACGTATTAGAAATGAATACGCCAAGTCTAAAACACATGAATACATATGTACAACTGTCACAAATATATACACATATATAATAAGATAATAATATGAAATTAAAGCAATAAATTTCTTCCAAAAATAAGGATTAATACAAGTTTATAGGAGGGCTAAACGATCTTTATTTCATTATTGAAAAGCTTAAGAAAACAAAAGAAAGATGAATAATAAAGTTTCTAAAAAAAATAGAAAACAAACTAGAAGAGTCGATCTCGTGTCTCTCTTGCAGCAAATGCATTTATTGAGAATTTGCTAACTCCTTGAAATATGATTCTAGTTATGGCAGGTTTTTCTCCTCGTTAACCTGCAAATCAGTATTTGGACGTGCCAAACCAGGATCGTTAGAATGACGCTGCAAGTGCAACAAAAAGAAGGATAATAACACGAAGACACGCTATGTGTGATGTATATATGTATGCACATGTATAAAATAAGTGACATAGAAAATATAAAGCAAATTCTACAACGCATGAAAGACAGAGAAAAGAGAGAAATTTATTTTTACATAACTATTACATTTATTTTTTCTTCTTTTAAGAAAAAAATAATTTTTTTTATTTTGGATTTAATGATATTGGGGTGTTACAAAATACAAAAATTAGGATTATATATTCTATAATGGGGTGTTAAACAATAATATTATCATTACTTTTACATTTATTTTTTGTTCTTTTAAGAAAGAATATATATATTTTTATTTTGGACTTAATGATATTGGGGTGTTACTAAATACAAAAATTAGGATTATAAATTCTCTAATGGTTGAACCTAGAAGAACAACGGAGAGACTGTATAAATTGGCCTCCTATCAGAAGATTTGGAATTTTATAAATAGGAATTCTTCAGCAACTCTTGGGATTCAAATATTAGCACAACAATTTTGCAATGAATAAGGAAAAAAAAAAAAATTTACTTGTCCAAGCCAAAAGAAATAACTTAATCAACAAAGAAATTATTTAATCAACATGTTCAACAACCAAATATTAACAATAAAATAGATTACAATCTAACATGAAATTAATTATGTTTGAAATCTTAAAGGAGCATTTCGTCGAACAGTTTATAGACACCATCCATTCTACAAGACAGGATCATTCTCATTTCCTGGGTTCGGATAGTTGAAGAAGGAGGCCAGAAGGGGAGAAGGAGGAATCAGGAAAGAGGGAGGCATCAGTAAGGGGTCGTAATGGCATCTGTT
Source organism: Dracaena cambodiana (assembly GCA_036321105.1). Taxonomy (NCBI): domain Eukaryota; kingdom Viridiplantae; phylum Streptophyta; class Magnoliopsida; order Asparagales; family Asparagaceae; genus Dracaena; species Dracaena cambodiana. Next base: position 22,829,553 of record JAYEPQ010000001.1, read on the forward strand.
GGGGTGGCCCCTGGCCAAAGGAGGTTTCGGTGGTAGGGAGAGGAGGTTTCGGTGGTAGTGGCTGCCACTTCCGCCGCTGCTGCTGCTGCTGCTGCTGGCGGTTGCATTTTGGGTGAGCTACCATGCAACTGATGGTTGTGGCGATCGGGGATGCTTCGACTATCTCCTATTATAGTTATTGGTGTTGCACCAATAGGGGAGACGAGAAAATATTGAAGAAATTGAGTGGAGATTAGATTGGAGTTTGGCTCATGGATTTGAGAGTTGGCAGGCGAAGAGAGAGCAAAGAGAAGAGAGAATCTTGTTTACTGTATTCAGTGTGGGTTCCATTGAGCCAAATGATGTAGTTTGAGAAGTGTTGTTTTGCAAAATTGTTGTCATGTTGCTAAATGAGACCAGTTGATGTAGTTTGAGAAGTGTTGTTTTGCAAAATTGTTGTCATGTTGCTAAATGAGACCAGCCCAAGCTTTTGAAAGGGAAATTCAAAATGCGCACCACATTTTTCCTAGAGAGCCCCATTTTCTTAGTGAGCACAAGGTAACTTAAAAACATGGTGATTTTTGAGAAATTCTATTTACGCACTGCAATTTACTCTTGACGTCCTGATTATTATTTGCACCAAACTTCTATTTTGAAATACAACAAATTTACTCTCTGCGTCCAATTTTTTTTTTCCAATTTTAACCCTCTCTCATGTCGTCCCATTCCAAATTTTCACAAAATTTTCCGAGTCGGATATTAATTTCCAAACAAAAAATATGTTGGTCAGGTATTAATATCCGATTAAAGAATTATTTGGTCGGTTATTAAAACCCGACCAGAAGCCGACAAAGTAACAATAAAAATATACAAAAAAAAACTAAGAATAATTTTAAATTTTACCTTATATTTGTCCTGCGATACCAATTGCATATTTGGAATTTTCTATTTGAATAAAAAAACTCAAATTTAAATTTCAAATCCTAATTTCACTTGTTACAATAAATTCGAAGAATTTAAAGTTCTTCTAAACCTTAATAGGAATGCGAATGTAAAAGTTTTAGGAGGTTAAGAAATCAAATCGATGAGTTTGTGGAAGATATATTTCTTTTTTATTTAAATTCTACAAAAAATATTTTTTTAGGGTTTTAGAGAAATAACAGCTGAGGAAGATGATAAGTCATAGATAGGAAGTCTTTATTTGGGATTTAAAAGGATAAATTAGTCAAAAAAATAAATGACAAATTTGTAATTATTTACAAGTTTTAAAACTGTGCATGAATAGTAAATTTTCGTGTGTAAATAGAATTTCCCGTGATTTTTTCATAGTGAGTACCACTAAGTTTCCCAAATTAACCCCACCCTCTCTCTTAACCGTTTCTTCCCTAAAACCCATTTTTCCGAGTGAGCACCAACCCTAAATCAAAGCCGCTAGCCGACCCCTCCTTCCTCTACAACGATCTTCCCTTCACCATGCTCGACCGTCGCAAGCGCAGCCTACCCTCGCCCCGATTCACGGTCGCTGGCCTGTCTTCTTCACCTAGGTCGGCAAGAAAGAAGATGGGCAAAAGCAAGCAAGCAATTTTTCTATTTTTGGGAAATAATTTAGACCTCTAATTATTTGGATTTCAATATGTACAAATTTGGATGCAATACCTTAAAGAGAAATTATCATCTTGTATTATTTTGATGTTGTAGTATATGAAGTTAACAATTTTGAGAGATGTGTGCAGCATTATATATATGTAGTTCTTTCTTCATTTTTTCTTTGAATTTTTTGTAGAATTTTTTCATTCTATTTAGAGGTTTGAATACTTTAAACTTATTCACTTTATATTTTTTATGAAAATATTTTTTAAAATACAATGTGCTGTTTTTATCAATTTTGCGATAATTATTTTGTTAATTTGTTTAGTTTATCGTGAATTAACTATTGACACATTATATATAATTTTACTGTTTCTCAGATAGATCAAACCCAATCATCATGATTTCTTCCTACAGCACCAAACAGAAGGAAGAAAACTATCGCGAAGCCACTAGCGACTCCAATCACCGAATAAATTCAAGTGAAGAGGATCATGTAATCCTATTAGGAAGATATGTCGACGTTGATATGTTGCTCTACGTCAACGTTTGTATTATTCTGACATGTATGTTTAAATAGTTAAGCATAATGATGTATATTTGAAATTTATATTTTGAAGCAAATTCTACATACTTTGATATATGTTTATGTACAAATTTGTATTCAAAAACCTAAAAATTTTTTATCATCTTGTACTATTTTGATGTCGAACTTCCTCAATTTAAGAATTTTGAGAGGTTTGTACCACTTTATATGCCCATAGTAATTTTGAGCGGAAGCAAGTAATTTCCTTTTTTTTTTTTTTTTTACAATTTATTAGAGCTCTAATTCTTTGTATTTCATTATATTCAAGTAATTTTTCATTATTTTTTTACATAATCTCAAAACAGACTCAAAAGGTGCTTGCTTTTAGACATTCAGCAACACAAGTAAATCTATTATTAACCATATGCAATGTATATTTCTAATACATATTTATTGGGTATTTAATTTGCAGGTTACATGGGATCCGTATCGTTCTATTAGAGATAACCATGTACTCCATGATGTCACATATTATATAAGAATGTTGAAAGTTAGGGAGACTGTGGAACCTTATCATCTAGTTTATGTGTTGTATCAATTCGGCCGCTGGCAGTACATACCCCCATAGGAAAATACGTAGACATACCCCCTTAGGTAGACATACCCCCTTAGGAAAATACGTAGA
>JAYEPQ010000001.1:23502329-23529829 GCA_036321105.1 Dracaena cambodiana
CCATCTCTCCTGATGAGGATGAGCCAACGCACTAAGAAAACAAAGGGTCCCGTCAGTGTTAAAGATGCAAGTTCAAGAAAAGAAAAAAGATTAGCAGCATCATTGATATCGACTATCTATGAAGTAATTTTTCTAGAGAGCTGACAAAAATAGGCGTTTTCTAAACTTAACCTCTTATATTATTTTTTAGTACATTGTTTGCATAAGTATATTCATAATGCACTGAAGACACTGCATAATTTAAGTTAGGAGATGGATAGATACACTTACTTTACTGTATCATATGTATCACAATTAACTATGAAATTCATAAAATTATAAAAAATTAAAAATTTGCATAATCATTTGTTTCTTCAAAATAAAAAGTAAGATTATAAGATTTTAATGGTATATTGATGTGATAATTTACTACAAGTGTACAGTGTCGGTTGTAGTACTATACAGATCGTCCCACAGAGATCTCAGGTGTTTTTACATTCTACTAATCCTATAGTCTAACGGACAAACAAAGGATTCTAAGTCGGAGTTGAGAGTTATTCTAATTAGCCTACGATAGAATCCACTAGTTTCCAATCATGTTCTTACTTCTATTATCTTCTTCTATCATAAAAACTTGATATTTTAGTTTAATCATTATTTAAACTGCCCTAAGCATGAGCTATCAAATGGTGTATAAGTATAACTCATCAAAAATACTACTTTTCATAAAAATAAACTAAATCATTAGATATTTCTTTGAATAAGATGAAAACCAACAACTCCAAAGCCTAACTAAGTATAGACTATCAAGAAACTTAACTCAAGTATAACCTATCAAAGTATTAATCTTCAAGTTCTGGTATTTTAATCTTTTCATAGAAAAATCAGGTCTTTATTTATTTTATTTAAGAAGAAAATTCTAGAGAGTAATTACATGGTGAATCCTAACTTCATCTACATCCTAGAGCAAAGCTAAATTAGCTACTCATAATTCCAGTTAGCAAAATCATATACTTTTCTAAAAAGCAATTAAAAATTATACTAGAAAGAAAGATAAATCTATCTAGAAATCAATTGAGAAGAAGATTACCTAAGAATAATTAAGAACAGTAAAAAATACCTCTGGAGCTTGGTATTGTGGTCGTCATTCCTTCAGCAAACCCTAATTTTATTTAATAGAATTTGAGTACAAAATTACGGCATAAAAACCCTAGAATACAAGGATACGGCCAATATATAGGCTTCGGAAATCAAATCCTAATTCTAATACAACTAAAAAAGTACAAATAACATTGAAACCCTCGAAGAAAATCCAGCTAATGATTCCACTTTGGAGTCGCTATTTGGCGGCTAATGCCGCCATTTGGCGGCTAGAATATGGCCAATAGTCCTGGTTTTTCTCCTACATGAGACTCTTATCTTGTACACTTGATTCTCTTGACTTTATTTGACTTGGACTCTCTGAAGTATTATAATTTTGTAGCTTTGCTTTCTTTGAACTCTTTTATAGGATTTGTTTCCTAATCCGGCTTTAATTTCATGTCATTTCCTTGTATGAATCGGATTATCTGAAAAAGATACTAAAAATACCAGAGTAGCATTTATTTATATACAAAAATAGATAAAATATGGGAGGAAAAAAATACAATATATGATACTCATCACACCCTCACACCTATCTTTTCCCAGATCATATTTAGAATATTTTAACTTTCATGCGAATATTCACGCTTTCTTGGGCGCAAAGTACCCGATTACTCAGATCATACTCTTTTTTTTCACTCTCGAGACTATTGCCTTAATACCAGGCGCACCCATTATTTTATTCTCACTTTTTTTTATTTAGAGAGAGAAGAGTTATTCAATCATTATCATTTTTGTTTTATCCTAATAAACTATTTTCAAATGAAAAATAGATGTATACTTGCCTCAAAACTACTATTGGCGGTATTTATTTTTCAGATTTTAATTTTTTTCATAAAATTCAAAGTGTACCATCAAATCTACTCTCCTATCCAATTTCAAATCTAAATTTATCCTTTTATCTGTAATTAGGTTGATCTACTGAAAAAATATATAAAATCAAAGGTTTTTTTTTTCAGTTTTCTTTATTTAGTTTTTTTTAGTTAGTCACCCTAAAAACTACCGAAAGTGTAAATAAAGAAACCTAGAAATCTAAAAATAATATAAAAATTCTAAAAAAAACCAAAATCATAGAAAAACACGAAGAAAATATCCTAACTAACTCACTACCCCACGCTTAAACTCGTGTATGCCCTCATACACAAACAAAGGGTGGCAAAATAAATATGAAAACTATTATACAAATACTATACAAAATAATGAGAGTCGTAAAGAGTTACGATCTCAAAATCATCACCCTTTTAACACATGGAAAGTGGTTACGACCACTCGATCGCTTCCCACTTTCATAGTGTGTGTATTTAAACGTGAAGTTGGTGCATTATTATATCTCATCAACCTCCTACAAGTCACGAAATTACCTATCTGCTTCTTATGCCGTCCTCGCTTTTTCTTTGTCCACATGTAAGCATTAATAATTGGGTTAAAAAATTCCATTATAAACCTGTCAATCATCATTAGTAACAAGCATACATGTAGAAATATCGTGAGGTGAGAATAGTTCTATAGGATCAAGTGAATGCGGTGGAGGCCCTTCTAACTCACGAAGTAACAAAAGTTTGCTCGTAAATCAATGACGCACTTGCACAAGTATCATCATACATCGAATCAGTATGTGCCAATTCATCTAATAATATGAGCTCATCTTTGAACAATTGCTCAAATGAGGGTTTATTATCAGTGCACGAGGTAGAATGAGAGTGCAAACTGTGAATCATATTTACCTCAATGATGGAGCTCATTGTATACTCATCCATATTAAATATGTTCAATGGCACAGTCATATTCCCAAACGATAACTTCATGAGGCCACTCTTACAATCAATTAATGCATTTGATGTTGTAAGGAATGGTCTACTTAAGATAATGGAAATTTAATTCCGTAAATTAAAAATTGGCTCAGCTTCTAATACAATGAAGTCACAGGAAAGATGAAGTCACCGACCTTAATTAGCACATCTTCAACCATACCAAGTGGTCTCTGGATCGAACGATTAGCTAACTGTAATGTGACCTTTGTAGGTTGAAGTTTTCCTAACCCCAACTGCTGATAAACAGTGTAAGGAAGAAAGTTGACACTTGCCCCTAGATCAAGCAGCACCTTATCAAATGTAGTGTTCCCAATGGTGCATAAGATTGTAGAAAAATCTGGATCTTTGTACTTGATCGGCAAAGAGTTAGAGAGAATTTGCGATATATTTGCAGTAGGAAAAACTTTCTCAGGAGCGTTTCTTGCTCGTTTCTTAGAACACAAATCCTTGAGGAACTTAGCATTAGTAGGAACCTATTGTATAATGTCTAGGAGTGGAATATTAATCTTCACCTGCTAAAATATTTTAGGAATCTTTTGTACTTGCGGTAAAGGCTTCCTAAGCCGATTAGAATATGGTACTTTCGACTCAGGAACAGGTTCTTCTGAATTAGTATGTGACGGTGATGGAGGTGATAAAGATAGTTGTGGAGAAAGGGGTAGAAGAGATGGTGTAGATTGCAAAATAGTTGGAGTGGGATCAGGGGGGCATGGCTACATTGTTATCCACTTGCTTGACAGATCTAAGTGTGTGAATGGCATTGCATTGGTGGACATGCGACTGATGTGAGGAACTGGCATTAGGATTCATTATGGGTTGACTTGGAAAAGTATCTTGGCCACGTTCACTCATCTGACTCGCTAATTGTCCAACCTGTTGCTCTATTTTCTTAATAGATTGAGAGTTCACGAGCAGTTTCTGACCTGTACTTTGAATAAAATCAGTTGACACTTTCATAAGATTTTGCATGTGTGTATCAAGGTTGGGCATATGCATGTCAAACATTGATTGAGACTTGAGAAGATTTTCAACGTTCTTCTCATGTGACTACAATCGCTTTTCTTGATCATTATTAGACCCCTATTGTGGATGTGAGTGGTTTTGTACAGGTGGTCTATTCTGGTTGTTCCCATAATTTGAAGTGTTTGGATGTTTATAAATATCCATATTTGATCTTGAGAACTGACCATTGGCTAGAGGCTGCATTTTAGAGTTAGGGGCCCCTTGATATTGCGCCTGATCCCATGAGAGATTTGGATGGTTTCTCCAGCCAGGATTGTACGTAGGAGCATAAGGATTGTTCATGGTTTGTTGATACAAGGCGTTAGCATGCTCAAGTGTGGGACCCATGTGATTCATTAATAATGGACACTCCTCTATAACATGATTTGGAGATCCGCAATTAAAACTTGTAGGACTTTGGATTTAATCTACTTGACCTACTTGTAGAGCACTAGGAGTCTCTAATGCCTCAATTATCTTCATAAGGGCTATAATCTTAGTTTCGGCAGCTATAGAACTGTCAACGCTATGGATCCCACCCTTATGTGCAGAAGTTGATGCACTGGGTTTCTCAGCGGGACTCTCCCACTGCATAGTCTTCCATGATAGGTCCTCAAGAAAGTCCCATGCTTCATCCTCATTTTTTCTCATGAACTCCCCTTAACACATAGACTCAAGAAGACTTTTGGATGTTTAATTGAGTCCTTCATACACGATTTGACACAACCTCTACTTTTCTATCGCATGGTGGGGGCACTGAGCTAACAGATCCTTGAACCGTTCTAAATATTTCCAGAAGGGTTCTCCCGGCACTTGACGGAATTAATTGATTTGATTTCAAATTCTTGCCGTCTTATGCGTGGGATAATACTTCTTTGGAAATACTGTAACGAATTCATCCCAAGTAGTGATTGAATCAGTAGGCATACTGTACAACCACTTCTTGGCATTTTCCTTGAGTGCAAAGGGGATGAAGCGGAGTTTAATTGCGTCCTCTGATAAGTGCTGCAGTTAGTTGGAGTTGAGAGCTATTCAATTAGCCTAGGATTTAGATCCACTAGTTTCCAATCATGAATTTATTTCTATTATCTTTTTTTATTATAAAAAAGTGATCTTTTAGTTTTAATCTTTATTTAAAGTAATCTAAGTATGAGCTATCAAGTGGTGTGCAAGTATAACTCATCAAAGATACTACTTTGCATAAAAACAAACTAAATCGTTAGATAATTCAATGAAGATAAAAATCAACAACTCCAAACCCTAACTAAGCATAGGCTATCAAGAAACTTAACTCAAGTATAACCTATCAGAGTATTAATCTACAGTTCTTATATTTTAATCTTTTCATGGAAAAATCATATCTTTATTATTTTATTTAAAAAGAAAATACTAGAGAGCAATTACATGGTGGATTTTAGTTTTATCTATATCTTAGAGCTAAGCTAAATTAGCTACTCATAGTTCTAGTTAACAAAATTCTATTTTTATTCATTGAAGCAAATAAATCTAATCTTGAAAATAAATAAATCTATACTAGAAAGCAATTAACTCTATCTAAAAAACAAATAAAGACTTGAAAGCAATGGTGTACCTTTGGAGTTTGGTATTGTGGCCGTTACCCCTTCAGCAAACCCTAATTTTATTTAATATAATTTGAGTACAAAATTACGGCATAAAAAACCTAGAATATAATGATACGGCCAATATATAGGTTTCAGAAATCAAACCCTAATTCTAATACAACTGAAAAACTATAAAATTATATCGAAGCTCTTGAAGAAAATCCAGCTAATGAGTCCACCTTTAAGCCGCCATTTGGCAGCTAATGCCGCCATTTGGCGGCTAGAATATGGCCAGTAGTCCTACTTTTTCTCCTACACCAGTATCTTATCTTGTACACTTGATTCTATTGACTGTATTTAACGTTGACTCCCTGCTGTATTCTAATCTTGTAGCTTTGCTTTTTTTGAACTCTTTTATAGAATTTGTTTCTTAATCCGGCTCTAATTTCATGTCATCTCCTCGTATGAATCAGATTAACTGAAAAAGACACTAAAAATATCTAAGTAGTATTTATTTATATACAAAAATAGATAAAATATGGGAGGAAAAAATACAATATATGATACTCATCATATATTTATGAGCATGATATCATAATATTGATATTTTTATGATAATAGTTTTTTATGAAATGTTGATTACGAAATTTAATCTGACAATAAGATATATAGATACTTAAGATTTAAATCGAGTATGCACTCTAAAACACTTGTATATTGAGTCAAGAAAAAGTTGATAACAAAGAGAAAACTTAAAAATGAAGGCCTATCTTATATAGACATATAGGGGAAAAGTGAGCTTGGTATTAAGACAGAATTCTTCAAAAAAATAGAAAAGAAATGAAAGTGAGCCTGATATTAAGGTAAAGATCTTTCGAAGAAAAAGAAAAAAAAAGGAGTGAAACTAGGATTAAGGCAATGATCTTCTATAAAATACACACACACATACATGGAGAGGGTTCCTATAAGTTTGATTGGGCTTTAAAACTTGACAAGACTCATACACATTATCATATAAGTGCATAAGAGACGATAATTGAAAATAAAAGTATATCTACAATACGATTTAAATGATCATGATAGATACATAAAGATATTTGATTATAAGTGATTTGTTAAGGTTGATATCTTTATAAATATCCATATGCATATCTCTAATTGAACGTAATATGTAAAAGAAGCTAAAAGTAAAAAAATTATATATATAACATTAAAATAGAACATTTTTCATTTTTTTATCGTACATTTATCCTTATTTTTCATTTTATTTATTTTCTTAAACCAAACATTTTTTTATATTTGTGAGTAACATCACTGGAAACCCCCTCACGAGACAACACTTGTCCGCTAGGGTAACGCATAGGTTTAACGATTTGTTGCACGTGCTATGTGCAATCATGATTCCTACGAAAGTGACTTAGGATTTATTTTCTTTTTAGTTAAGATTTATTTTATTTTATTAATTTTATAATTTTTCTAGGAACTAGAAAAACTCAAGATAGGGGTGTGATTATGAATGAAAAGTGTAGTAATTTTAGTATATTTTGTGTACTCGTAATCTAATTTTGATGATTAATATAAGAAAATAATGATAATTATTTTTATTAATCAAACACTCCACCTTAATTTTTTAATTTTTTAAAGTGTTTTATGGCCTTTTTGTAGGATTCTATGTGAAAGAATATCGAAAAATTAAAGCATGTCTCGGATATCAGTTCAGACTGGGCATTTGACAAATCTAACTATCAACAGCCATTTGCGAGCTATCGACTACCATCGATTGTAACTGAACCCGAGAGTGGCTGTTGATGTAGCATTTGATACGGTTTTGTATAGCTATGGCGGCTAAAGATTTATTCAAGGATTTCTGATTTAAAGAGAGTTTTCTTTTAAATAGAATTTTTATTAGAGTTGTTGATTTTTATCTTATTCATAGAATTATCTATGATTTAGTTTATTTTTATGAAAGTAGTCTCTTTGATGAGTTATGTTTGTACGCCACTTGATAGCTTATGCTTATAATATTTTAAATAAAAATTAAAACTAAAAGATCAGATTTTATGATAGAAAGAAGATAATAGAAGTAATACTTGGCTGTGAACTAGTAGATTCTACATCTTATGCTAATTAGAATAACTAAAAATATCAACTTAGAATCCATAATTAGTTTGTTAGAATAATAGAATAAGCTAGAACACAAAATACGTTAGATCCTCGTGGGAACAACCTGTTTGCGCTACAACTGATATTGTGTGTTTGCAGTAGATTATCACATCAGTCGACTTGTTAGATCAGATTTAATCACGGGTGACAAGAGAGACCAACCAATTTCGATTCGTCTGGATCAATGTTACCCATTTCACGCATCACTACTTTTGTTCATAAAGTTTTTAGAAGCATCAGGTAATAACTATGAATTAAAACCGCAGTACATCAGCATGCTTCTTAAATTTGTTTGATCTGATTCTGAGAATGCCTACCTTTTTATCAGTGATTTTGGAAAGTGTGTATGATGATCAAGATGCAACGCTTATGGAAGAATGCAAGCTCCATTTAATCCATTTTGCCCTCAAGGATAATGCTAAGAAATGGTTGTACAGTATGCCTACTGATTCAATCACTACTTCGGATGTATTTGTAATAGTATTAATAAGTACAATCTCACGCACAAGATGACTAAGATACAAAATGCCATTAATTAGTTTCGTCAATTGCCGAAAGAACCTTTTTGGAAGTACTTGGAGGGATTCAAGGACTTACTAGCTCAGTGCCCCCATCATGTGATAGAAAAGTCGTGGTTGTATCAAATCGTGTACGAAGAACTCGATTACATATCCAAAACTCTTCTTGACTTCATTTGTCAGGGGGAGTTTATGAGGAAAAATTAGAATGAAATATGGGGATTCTTAGAAAACCTATAGTGAAAAACTATGCTGCAGGACAATCCTATTGAGAAGCCTAATTCATCAACTTCTACAAATAAGGGCGGAATGCATAGCATCAGTAGCTTTATAGTTGTCGTAGCTATGATTATGACCCTTATGAGGAGAATTGAGGCATTGAAAACTCCAAGTGTTCTATAGGTGGGTCACGTCAGTCAATTACATGTTCCCACATACTACAATTGTAGAACTCCAAACCACGTTATGGTGAAGTATCCACTATTAATGAATCCCATGGGTCAACACTTGAGTAGGCTAACGCCTTAAACCCATGACCCATGAATAATCGTTATGTTCCGACACACAATCTAGGTTGGAAGAACCACCCAAATCATTCATGGGGTCAGGGGCAATATTAGAAAGCCCCCAACTCCAATATGCAACCTCTAATCACTGGTCAGTTTTCGAGACCAAATGTTAGTCTCTATAAATACCTAAACGTCATGAACTAAGAGAATAACCAAAATTGACCACATGCACATAATCAATCTTATTCACAACAAGGATCTAATAATGATCATGAAAAGCAATTGTTACCACTTGAAAGAACATTGAGAATCTTCTTAAACCTTCGTCCAGCCTTGATACATGCAAAATCTTATGAAAGTATTAACTAATTTTATTCAAAGAATAGATCAGTACCTGCTTGTGAACTCTTAGTCTATTAAAAATTTAGAGCAACAGGTTGTACAATTAGCAAGTCAAATGAGTGAACGTGGGAAGGGTACTTCTGCACGTCAATCCTTAATGAACCTTAATGCCAGTTCCTCTAACTCCAACCAGTCGCATGTCAACCAAGTCAATGCCTTCAAATGCTTCGATCTAGCAAGCAGGTTGACAACCATGTAGACATGCCACTTGATTCCACTCTTAGTGACCGTAGGCCATATTTACTAATTCCACAATTCTATCGTCACTTCATATGCCACCATCATCATTAGGATCATCCCATGAATCACCCACTAGCACGACAGAGGATCCTGACTCCTCTGTATCTAATCCTCCTCATGACCATATTCATAAGCCTATGGCTCCCTATCTAAATTGTCTAAAGAAAAATCCTCCTTAGGTCGAGCACATTCTTGAACTATTCAAGCAAATAAATGTCAATGTTCCTCTTCTTAATGCAATCAAGCAAATATCTACTTACACAAGTATCTTAAAAGATTTATGCACGAAGAAGAGAACAACAAATGTTCCAAAGAAAGTCTTGCTAGCTGCTAACATCTCTAGTATACTTTCTTAGTCAGTACCTATAGAGTACAAAGACCTTAGAAATCCTACTATCTCCTGCACTATAGGAAGTACTGTGATTGAAAGAGCCTTGTTGGAACTAGGAACAAGTGTCAAATTGCTATCTAATTCTATGTACCAGTAGCTAAGACTGGAAGAGTTGAGACTTACTATGATTATATTGTAGCTAGCTGATAGGTCTTTGAAGAAGCCTATGGGAGAAATTAAGGACGTTTTGATTAAGATTGAGAAATTTTTTTCCCGTCGATTTTATAGTTCTTAAGACTTACTAGTGGTGGATCCACAACACCATATCGCAGTTATTTTAGGACGACCATTTTTGGCAACTTCTAACACTATTATTAATTGTCGGAATGGGTTGATGATTCTTTCCTTTGGAAACATGAGACTTGACTTTAACATATTTAATCTAGAACGCCAACGAACTAGTCCACATGATGAGATCCTAGATGTGAATATGATCAAGGATTATCTAGTGAGCACCTAGAGGAGAATTTGTTTGATGAGCTAGATAATTTAGTTGATGAGAGTTTATTCTCGGATACACTCGAAGAATCATCTAACTATGGGTCTCTCACATGATAAGAACTTCTATCAGAGCCATTGATGACTGAACCATAGTTCAGTTATAACCATATATTGAATGTCCACCTGAGCTTGAAATGAAGACCCTTCTGAGTCATCTCAAGTACATTTTCTTAGGTGAGCACAGCATACTACTAGTCATTATCTCTATAGATTTAACTAAGACTTAGGAGTAAGCATTGCTCTGAGTGTTGAAAGCATATAGGGAAGCCATAGGCCAGAGTATGGTTAATATCAAGGGGATTAGTCCATCTATAGTGAAACATAGAATTCATTTACTGGATAATTCATGACCTACAAGAGATCCTCAATGTCGGTTGAATCCTGTAATAAAGGAAAATATGAGGAAGGATATACTTAAGTGCCCTGACAGTGGGATCATCTATCCTATCTCTGATAGTGCATGGCTGAGCACAATTCAAGTAGTGCCAAGAAGTCTAGAATCACTGTAGTTAAAAACGATGCAAATAACTTTATCATGATGCGTATGTAGACAGGATAGCGAGTTTGTATTGATATAGGAAATTGAATGTTGCAATAAGGGAGTACTACCTCCCCTTATATTTTATCGATTAAATGCTTGAACGGTTGGCCAGACATGAGTTCTATTATTTTCTAGATAGATATTATATTACAATCAAATTCCTATTGTTGTTAAGGATCTAGAGTAGACTATGTTCACATGTCTATTTGGCACCTTTGAATATAGGCACGTGCCCTTTTGGCTATGCAATGCACCTGCCACGTTCCGAAGGTGTATGGTAAGTATCTTCTCTTACATGAATGAAAGATTTCTGGAGATCTTTATGGACGACTTCTCCATTTTCGGAGATTCACTCCAAGAGTGTTTACATCACTTAGAGTTAGTTATCATGCACTTCCATAAGAAACACTTGACATTCAATTGGGACAATTTTATGTCAAAAATGCCATTGTGCTAGAGCATGCCATCTCGAAGAATGACATCGAGATTGACAAAACTATGGTGGATCTAATCATGAATCTTCCACCTCCACAATTAGTAAAAGATATACAATCTTTTTTTGGTCATGCTAAATTCTATAGATGATTCATCAAAGACTTTAGCAAATTGCTAGGTTTTTGACACATCTATTTGTCATGGATGTGCCATTCAATTTCATACCTGATTGTTTTAGAGTCTTTGAGAAGCTCAAGAAGGCATTTATTACCACTCCCATTATTCATGCGCCAGACCAAAGTATGCCCTTCAAGCTTATGTGTGACACATCTGATATGCTATCAGTGTAGTCCTTGGATAATGTATTGATAAGTAGCCACATGTAATTTATTATACAAGTAAGACACTTAATGACGCCCAGTTGAATAATTTTACCACAGAGAAAGAGTTTCTAGTAGTCGTCTTTGTACTTAAAAATTTTTCGTTCCTACTTGACTGGATCACAGATTATAGTATATACTAACCATGCTGTTTTGAAATATTTATTGACAAGAAATATGCAAAAAGTAAGGCTCATTCGATGGATCCTCTTATTACAATAGTTTGATCTTGAGATTCTAGACAAAAAAAAGTACTAATAATCTAATAGTTATTCACTTGTTTCGTCTACCCAGCACTCCATCTAGTGCATACCCCATATATGAATTTTTTTCCTGATGAACAATTGTTTGCATTAATACGTAAGCCATGGTTTGCCAACATTATAAACTATCTTGTAACCAAATAGATTCAATCTCATTAGTCAGAGCAAGACTGATATAGATTCTTGTTCTAAATAAAATTATTTTTTTGAGATGAACCTTATTTGTTCACATGTTGTTCAGACTGGATCATCCGTTGATGCATACTCGATGATGAGATAGAAAATTTCATCTCTTTTTGTCATGAAATTGCTTGTGGAGGACAATTTGGTCCTAGAAAAACGACTGAAAAGGTATTATAGAGCAGTTTTTATTAGCCAACGCTTTTTAAAAATGTTGTGAAATATTGCAAGACGTACATAAGATGTCAATTTGTAGGTAAGATTTTACAGTGCAACATGATGCCTCTGCAACCTATCCTTGAGGTTGAGATATTTGATGTATGGGGTATAGATTTTATGGGAATATTACTTAATTCATTTGGAAATCAATATGTATTGGTCGTTGTCGATTATGTTTCCAAATGGTTGAGACTATTGCCACAAAATCAAATGGCAACAAAGTTGTTATCAAGTTCTTGAATGAGAATAAATTTTCTCGGTTTGTTAGCCCTTGAGCTATAATTAGCGACTATGGTACCCATTTTACTAACTGGTCATTTGAAGTGCTTAAGCGGAAATATTCTATTGCGACAAGTTAGCTACATCATATCATCCACAAACTAATAGGAAAGTCGAAGTTTCCAATCGCCAAAAAAAACTGATATTGGTGAAGATGGTGCAATATTGCTTACAAAACCAATCTAGGCATATCTCCATATCAATTGATTTTATGAAAACCGTGCTACTTCCTGGTGGAGCTTTAGCATAAGACTTTATGGACTATAAAGTTTTTAAACTTTGAGTTAGAAAAGCCAGCGAGCAGTGGAGGTTGCAACTCAACAAGTTAGACGAGATTAGGAGAGATGCAAATGAAAATGCGAAGATTTAAAAGAGAAATCAAAAGTGTTTTATGACAACGTGATTATTCGCATGTCATTTACACCTGGATAAAAAGTTCTCTTATGTAATTCGAGACTATATTTACTCTCTAGGAAATTGAGTTCCCAATAGAGTGGACCATACATAGTACAGATTGTGCACTATTACTGTGCCATTGATTTCATGGATCCAAAAAAATAGTCAAATATTTTAAAGTGAATGGATAATGATTAAAACTATTTTTAGAAACTTGAGAAGGCATAACGTAGAGGTCGTGACACTTCACGACCCTATCTTTACTTAGTGGCATGTAGTTACAAGTACAATAGATAGTGTATATTTTGAATATTATATGCATTTCTAACAGGTTGTAAGGGTAAAAGCTTGAAGGTTGCAGCACAAAGTTCAGTACAAGAGGGCTGGAGAGAATTTTTCAAACTCTTTAAAACCCTTCCCAATCTCCCCCATTTCTACCTCCAAACCCTCTCAGATCTATACCCACCCACATCTCTAAACTCATATCCAGGGCATCCAATAGCTTCTTCTTCTCCCCACAACTCAAATCCAAGTAGTCAGGCCCTAGACACATAGGGATTGTAACCAAATAGTGGCTTTCACTGAGGATCAATGGCAAAATATTGTCTTCCCCTCCTATAGCTTCAGGGGAGGTATGCAATTTCCTCTCTCGAGCCTCTATTAAAAATTAAGTTCTAAATATTTACTGATGGCTAGATTTATGGTTGAAAAATGTTTTCGAGATATTTTTGTGGTATTTTCCATGTATTTTACGTCCATAATTGAAACATTGGATTGGAATTGTCTTGTATACATGCTCACATCATATTGTCCCTGACCTTGTCGAGAAATTTTATGACGGTTTTGCAAAGTCTGATATTTTGGTCGATCGCAAATCATTCAAATTGAAATGGCAAGGTCAATTATCACTGTGCACATAGTGACCATCTCTACAGCCACTGGTATACTCCTCCACAATGAGAATCAAATTCTGTTTGCGATTGAGGAGTATCACACCAAGATGAGTCCCAATTGCACAATGACACGAGACAGGGGAATCTGCAGTAAGATACTATATCCTAATATACATGCTACTTATAGTTGAATTAACCAAATTGTAAGGGATCACACAAATATCATCATTCTATATACCCGCATTATATTTAGTTGATTGTTTAATGCGATAAGGTCTAAATTTTGGCATGTGCACGCAACTTCTTGATACAATCATAGATGCCAAAATGAAGTCGAGGACTACCTTGTCTCTACCATATTTGATTACACAGTTGTATCGCACATTCATGTCTGATGCAGAGTTTGATGTATATGCACCCTATCATGTCAATATAGTCATGGAGCACATATTGGTGACGTATCATGCTATTATTTTGGAGGATTGAAATAGAATAACTACAAAGGAAAAATATATATACTACCGATTTGACACAAGAATAGGATAATGACGTCTTCTTTAAACAAGGCCAGTCATTGGACCCCAGTGAGTAAATGAATGTTGTCTAGTAAGGTCTTAGAAAAATTTAACATCAATTGAAACACATGGATTGCAGAGAGAGTTTGAGTACACATACACAATGTGTACCCGGTGATTATAACATAAGGCAGAAGGGATGTCACAATGATTCGTGTATGAGGGCATACACGAGTTTAGTTTAAGGGAGTTGATTAGGAGTTTTTTTTATTTTCTAGGTATTTTTTGAGATTTTTATTTTTAGTTTTAGTTTTTTTGGGTTTTTTTATTTTACACTTTGGATAGTTTATAGGATATTTAAAAAATTTAAAATATGAACAAATTTATTTTCTGTAATAAATCAAGCTAATTACAAATAAAGAAATAAATTTAGATTTGATATTTGATAGGAAAGTAGATTGGATAATACACTTTAAATTTTATGAAAAAAATTAAAATTTGAAAATTAAGAAAAGAGACCTAAATAAGGCCATCACTTGTGAGTTCAGAAAGTCTCCAAACCCTCTTTGAGATTTTTCATAGATGGATCATGGATGCGAGCCGTCGTTCGACGTGCAGAATTCTTACAGATTTGGACGTGGGCCATGATTGATTTTTTTATGGAAAGAGATTGATAGCTCTGTTAAAGTACTGTAGGCACAAACTTGAAGAAACGCAGGATAAATACTGCTAATGATAATTTTAAGGTAAATATACACCTATTTCACATCACAATGGTTTATTAGGTTAAAGATAAAAATAATAATAATTGATTAGTCTTTTCTCTCTAATAAAAAAAATAAAAGAAAAAAGAATAAAACAGTGAGCCTGGTATTAAGGCAATGATCATTTCTAAATAAATAGATTTTTTAAGAGTTATTACTAAGTAGTGGGAATTTGCACCTAAGTAAGCATGAATATTCGCACGAATAGTAATTTTAAGAAATAGAGTATGATCTGATTAATCAAGTATTTGTACCAAGTATGAGTGAATATTCACATAAAAGGTGAAATACTCACAAAAGAAAAAAGTTAAAAAAGAAAATACTATTTAGAGAGAAAAATAAATCATGAGTTAGAATTTTAGTCCAGAACATTAATAAAATATCACATGTGCACATAGATGTATAAGAGCCAATGAGTTATTTATTAGTGGTACTAAAAGATAGAATTTGAATTTTTGTTTAAAATAATAAGTGTATTTGATATGATGCTTAACTTGAAAAATTGATAATCAAAATACATTCTTGATTTTGTATATTAGTAAGATTATTTGCTATAAATACCAAAAAAGATTTTTTTTTCTTTGTTTTGTATAAAAAAAATTCTTGATTTTTGGTTACGCTTATTTTTAATTTTTATTCCTTAATCTCCTTTCTTTGTGAATTTTATGGATATATTCACTGCATAACGTCACGAAGCACAACTTGTCCACTAGGGTAACTAAGGAGTTGTTTGTTGTATGTTCTAAGTGCAACTATGATTCCTACAAAAATGACTTAAGATTTTAGTTTCTATTTGTAGGTCTAGGTTTTGCTCGATGACTAATAAAAAAAAATAGGTGTGGGTGTGTGATGAATATCATATATTGCATATTTATATCTCTAATCTTATCTATTTTTATATATAAATAATTCTAGTCACGTATTTTAAATATATTTTTCAGGTTAAACCTATTGCTAAAAGAATATAGTACGGAATTAGAGAAGGATTAGGAATATAGTACGGAATTAGAGAAGGATTAGGAAAAACAAGTCGAGAAATAGCTAAAGAGAAAAAAACTATAGAAACACAAAGCTAGAGTAAGCAAAGTTGAATCCAGTCATGGAAAAGAGAATAACAGAGCTAAAGAATCAAGCTACAAAAGACAGGAAGCCGAACATACAACTTCTGTTGCTATTTGGTAGCATTTGCTACCAACTGGTAACATAATAGGGGCCACAGTAGTTTGGTATCTTTCAGCTGACACATATACAGTGTAGGACTCTGTTGACCAAAATTGAGCTCTGCTAGTTGTCGATCAATGTAGCTATTTGGCGGCAAAAATGTTAATTCTATAACTGAAATTTTTGTGAGGGCTTTACTATAATTTTGTAGTTGTTCTATTGTAATTAGATTAGGATTTTGTAATCCGAAGCCTATTTATTGGTTGTATTCATGTAAATTAGGGTTTCCTATTTTTTTATGAAGATTAATATAATTAGTAGATTAAACCCCAGGAGTGATGTCCACAATACTAAAGTTCTAAAAGTTGTTCCTATTGTTCATCGTGTTCTTTATATGTAATGTAGTTTAATTGCTTTTTAGATAATTTTTTATTGGTTTCTAGCTTAGAATTTAATTGCTTTTTATGAAAAAAAATAGATTTTTATTAGTCTTCATGCATAAAAATATGAACTTGATTAATAAAAATATAAGTGGCTAATTCAGTTTAGTTCTACGATGTAGATGAAATTAGGGATCAACCATAGTATTTATTTTATTTGTCTTTTTCATGAACTAAAAAAGATATGAATTTTCTATGAATAGATTAAAAGAATATAATTTGTAGATCTAATATTTTGATAGATTATGCTTATGATTACTTTTGATAGCCTATACTTAGTTAGGGTTTGGGATTATTACTTTTGATTTTATTAATAGAAATTTTTGTTGATTTAGTTTACTTTTATAAAATATCACATCATTGATGAGTTATACTTGCACACCACTTAATATCTCATACTTAGGGTGTTTTAAATAAAAGTTTAAACTAAAAAGATTAACTTTTAATATAATAAATAATTGTTTATGTTAGAAAGATAGGAGAAAAATAATAAAAAAAAAAAACTTAGTTATAAACTAGTAGATTCAATATCTTAGACTAATTTTAGAATAAACTAAAAACCATCTAGGACTTAACTAGAATAATTGAAAGAATAAGATCATAAAACACCCAGGATCCTTTTGGTTGCACTCAACAAATGCTATGCGCATGCAGTAAATAATTCACATCATAACTCTATCTAACTTTATCATGGAGTCATATAAGCATCATCTCATCGATGTTGGCACATACCTGTCAGATCGATTGTTATCTTACTTGATTTGTTTGTATCCATCTAACCTATACATACGCCAACAAACATATGATGCGTCAAACAGTGTTTGTTACTGAGAAATTTGGATGATATATGGACATACACCCAACACCCAGCTAGTTTCTTCTCGACGACGTAGAGGGCTCCTTCACCTTTAGCCAAATCCTGTTCCTCTTTTGCGTTCTTCATACTATCTTGGGCTTTCTTTACCTCTTCTATTTGCTTAAAATGTTCCACATGGAGAAAGTATAGAAGACCGACAAACCTTGCAGATAAGACCTCGGTTATATTAAAGCAACAAGATATGTCTAACTCCGCCAAAGAATTGCGATCCAATCGGAGAAAGGCATTATTTGCCATTGCCTGCGCCATGTCAATTAAGAAGCATTAGAAAATAGTTGGTATGGTCACCAACTCTTCCTGTTCATTGTCGTCTTGGTCAACCATTGAGACGGTGAGCTACCCTCTTCAACCGGATGTGAAATGGTGGTATTCCTTGGGCATTTTCGCAAGGCGTGTTCCTGCATTCGTTCGCAGGGGCAAGTAGGCCTTGGTCTGATTAGCAAAAAAAAAAAAAAAAACAAAATGAAGAAGTGGGCCTTGGTACTCCCCTCCGCTTCTTCCTTATCAACAGACATCACAGAGGGTTTTCCCTGCTCTTCTTCTTATGCTCCTTCTCTTGTACTTGAGCCTCTATAAACTAATTTCAAAGTTATCAGAGGCTCATGGCTTACTACTAGAGAATCTGAAATGGTTACTTGTTTCTTCTCAATTATGGTCTTCTTCATTCGTCGCTAAGCAAAATGCACATCAAACATGGCTTTTTTTGTCCATGGATGACATTGTTCTGGTATTGAATGTCCATGGATGACTTCTTAATATATACTAAATATAACATGATTTATGGCATACATGGTATATGCAGCATAACATGATCAAGCAATAAGTATGTTAAATATAACAAAAATCATATAGTACATGGTATACAAAATATAACATGAATCTTGAAGCAATTAGTATACGTAGTATAACATGATCAAACTATATGATTAAACAACATGATATGCAAAATATAACATGAATTATGTAGTACATGGCATACATAATATGACATCATCAGACAAAAAGATGCATTCTCTATTCTATTAATTTGGAACTGAATGGTAGGATTTTCACGTGTTCATAGAGTGTACTGTGCATGCCTGGTACCATGGTCCAAGCCCGACTACCACGTATCAGATCACTACTAGGCATACTAGATATTCTGTATATACTCGAAATGAGGGCCCAAACACTGGTCTCCAAACAAACCGTTAGTTCCGCTATGCACAACTAGGAAACTGATAGTACCAGTGCACAAATCGGCAATGTATTTTAAGCAAGACAAGAGGCTCCCAGGATACATATTTTATTTCACCATTCATTTCTCTCATTCCTACAATTTAGTAAATGTATGTATTAAAATGACATATGCAATAATGGTACATGTATCACTAGCTAAGTGAATATGAACAACATGTACGTCAACAATAACAAGTATAAGAGCAATACTAGCTAGTATAAGAGTTATAGGATGAGAGTAATACCGACATGTATAAGAGTTACCAGACATGTTTACGTGTTTGAGGTATAATTTCAAGTAAGAATAACATGTAGATGTAATAATAAGCATAACTAAACATGTGTGCATATATATATATATATATATATATATATATATATATATATATATATATATATATATATATATATATATATATATATATATATCATATCATTTGTCAAGTGGTATATGCTAAAATATAACATGTATGTCTAAACATGAGATATAACAGGTCTGAACTCACCTTATACGGAGAATAACATGACTGATTTGATATGTGTATATATATTATATCATAAGTCCAGTGGAACATGCACCGACATAACATATATGCTTATATTACTGGAACTTAATAAACATGTCAGATTTATGTCTTATTTGACTAGTGAAAATTAGAATGAGAGGCTAAAATTTTGTACAATTGTAGAGAAATAAATAATCTTTTTGATGAATCTTAGATGAGTTTAATTAAAGTTCTAATAACAAAAATTATGATTTATGTACAATGGACCTTTTGCTATGGACCTCGTATAAAAGCATTAGAAATTCCAAGTTTGATTTGGCCAAGAAAAAAATTAAATTAGGACATTAGTTTTTTGAAAGTTGTAGATAATTAAATTATCTATACAATAAAACTTCAAAGAGCTCAATTCGGAGTTCTAGAACAAAAGTTATTGCCAATTTACTATGAATATATTGCTATAGTGCTGCTGAGCTGGTACAAGAGCAATGGCATAAATTTCAATACTATTGTTGGGTGAGTTGATGGATAAATTGGGATCCCTTATAGTTGAAAGAATTGTATTTTAATGAATCATCTTTCTAATGGTACTAGAGTGAAATTAATCGGAGTTAAAATTCAAAAGTTATGGCAGTTCTAAGATGAAATGTTACTTATGTCTGCATAGTGATATGTTTAGTGCATGTATGACATGCATTGGATGACACGGGCAATGAAACTCAAACTACATGTAAGTTTGTATATTCATAATTAAAAAATTTAGTTAATAATATATCTGATTCACAAAAAAAGAAATTACATCAAAAAATTATTAGTTTGAATGGTTTGAGAGTGAATTCTTATCTCTTGTTGAATCAAAATCGGGAAGAAACCGATATTGATGTGATTGCTTCTTAAAAATAGAGAAATTCCCCAAGAATCACACCAAGAAATAAGAACAGCGTTGGAGATGGTTTCCCCATATTGGTGATGAAGCTTGGAGGTTATTTGAAGAGATTAAACTAAAGAACAAATCTTTCTTAGCCATATAGTGATTTTTCAGTCCATTATCACATTAAATATTTGACATTTATTTGAAGAAATGGAAATGGAATGAGGATTCAAAGTCTAAAGAGAAAATGGAGAGGAGTTCAAGAGGAAGAAGATGGATGTTTTTAATGTTTTTCTAAATTTATTTGATGGGTCAAACTGCTACTGGAAGATAGCTATGCAGTCATGTTAAAAACCTTTAAATTTCATCTTATTTACAAATTTGTCATTTGGTCAATTTGAACTCCAATTTAGTAAACGAAGCTGCAAGGCATCTGGATGTAAATTTAGAGTTAGTGTAAGGGCAAAATTTGAGTTCTTAGTTTAATTTGATTATTTTAATCGGGTATTTGTCCAAAAATCAACTGATTCAGAATAATTCAAAAAAAAGTATAGAAAATATAAAATAATTAGATAAGGGGTCTTCGCTCTGTAAAATTTGAAATTGAAGACTAGATTGAAATATAAAACAAAATTTATTCAATATTCGCCCGTATTAGTATCCGAACTCCCGAGCTGATACGAATGATACGAAAACAGATACAAGGATTTAAAGATAGGGTCATTACATTCTACCAACTCAACAAAAAATTTTGACCTCGAAACTTAAATAGAAAATAGATAACAATTAAGGTTAATTGAGAAGTACGTATTTAATAATAAATTTAAATGGGCACCTGAATATTATTGGAATAGATATCCATTAATCTTATTTCTTGTCTAGAATCCCAAACAGAATATGTCAGTATCCATAGTCAAAACCTTTTATCTCCGTAGTTAAAATTAGAAATCCTGATATAAACATCCCATAATAATGGAGACAACAACAAAGCTCTATACCGATCTATAGAGTCAGCTATGTGTATTATCCTTTCCATTCAGCGCTTTCATTGCAACTTTATTTATCACATACCCCAAATATATATATTTAACTTGAGTCATCAAATTCAACAATTTTAGGTATCTCAAATAGTTATTAAATTTTTAGCCATATAGAAATTCAAGTTTCACTTTGGAAATGGGATATTCATAGTCACTATTAAACATTAAAAAAATATGAATATCAGTCTTATCAATCTCATAAGTATCATATCAAATCCCATCAATTGAATCACTTGAACCTTGTATAAAGAAAAAAAAAGTTATGTGGCTTTGGGTCTATAATCCAGAATAGATTGTAACATCAAAAAGGGATTTTATTGTAATATGAAATCCAAAATCAAAATGATATTAGCTATAAAGATGGTAAATGTCCACCAAATGAATTAAATCAAACTATTTGAACACTAATTAAATAAATAACTGAGTAAATCAGAAAGTCATTATCCCATCCTTGTGATTTTTTATTATTTACAGCAAACCTTGATTGATAAATAAAGATTCATCTCAATATTTTTTCTAATTACAATAAAATATATCTCAAAGGCACCAAAGTTTAAATCTTAGATCTCCCAAATTAACAATTAAGAATTGATATATTTCTAAGATTAACCAAATAAATATCTATGTACATAGTATTTCCTTATTCAATGTTGGTTCTATCAGTGCTGCATCTTTAACTGTACCTTATTTGATCAGTCATCCTATCATCAAATTTAATTCGCCATATAAAGTGTCATCGAATCAAACCACAGTAAGGCCCTTTTTATCCAAATTAAACAAGTTAACACAATAGTCTCCAAAATTTTTGCAGATCGACAATATTCTTCTTTATCCTATCTCGACAAAATTTAGTCTTATAATTTTGTATATAGGTAGATTACGAGAAGTCATTTCTTTGGATATAAAGAATAAGGACAGGATCAGGATCTGAAATAAAGGATGGGATATAAAACTAGATAAAGAAACACGAAAATATTAATGGATATTGTTTGTATGAATGTGGGAGAATCATAATGTCATGGGTCAAGTGATAAAAATAATGGCCACTCTGATACCATTCTGTGATGCTCCAAATCACACTGGTGAGTTCGAGTGTATGTCCCAATAATGGATAGGGTATCACCAGCAGGCACTCCCAATACTGGAGTGCACGAGACCTTCTTTTTTATAAAAACACTCACAGGCAAGAGATATGGAAGCGTGAATACAGGATATAAAGCACATGTTTGAATATATCTGCCATAATATCACATATATAAATATAGCAATATCCAAAAACCCGATATATGGAAATGTTAAGCAATATGTACACCAAAGGTTGCTCATGTGGACTGAAGTACAGTATCTGAATAGAGTAACATAAATACTAAGTATATAAAAAAGTATTCAGATACTACGGACAAAACTGGGAAGTAGGAAGCATACATATACAAGCCAAAATGATAAATATATAAAAAGATGAAAATCCTAAAAAAAGCTAACTACCCTGGAAATATGGTCCTCAAGGTGTGGGTCCTCCTCCTCTGCTGCCACTATTTCTGCTGGTAAATTAGAGATGTGATAATCGCAAGGATCAGAATCCAAACAAAAATACAGTAGAAATCATATAAGGATATGTATGGGGCACGCTAGTAAGAAACAATATAAAAGAGGTATGTGTACGAATATTAACGTATGCTAAATATAATATAAATTATGGCATACATAATATATATAGTACAACATAATCAAGCAATAAAATATGCTAAAAATAATAAAAAACATATGGTACATGGTTTGCATAATATAACATTAATTATGAAGAAATTTGTACATGTAGTGTAACATGATCAAATTATATGATTAAGCAACATGGTCTGTAAAATATAATATGAATCATGTAATACATTGTATACATAATATGACATGATTAGACAAAAGGTTGTATTCTCTATTCTATTAATTTAGACTTGAATGGTGTCATTTTCATGTATTCTAGGAGTATATCGTACATACCCGATATCATGGTCCAAACCCAGCCATCAGGTACCGGATCACCACTAGGCAAACTGGACATCCCGTACATGCCTGGGATCGTGGCCCAAACACCGGTCTCTAAACGAGCCGGTGCAAGACAAGATGATATCCTGTGCATCCCCTCTTGTTATAGGAGCCAATATACCAATCAACAGATGCATTCCAAGCAAGACAAGAGGCGAATGCAAAACAAGAGACTCCTATAATATGTGTTTTATTCCACCATTTTTTTTTCCTGTATCAACAATGCATTAAATGCAAGTATTAATGTGACATATGTAATAAAATTACATGTATCAATAACTAGGTAAATATGAAACAACATGCACATAATCACTGACAAGTACAAGAATAATACTAGCTGGTATAAGAGTTACAAGAGAAGAGTAATAGTGGTAGGTACAGGAATTACAGTATATATTCACATGCGTGAGATATCATTTTCAAGTAAGAATAACATGTACATGTAATAATAAGTATAACTAAACATGTGTGCATATATACCATATCACTAATCAAGTGCTATATGCACAAATATGATATGCCTAAATATGAGCTATAATAGGTTTGGACTCGCCATATACAAATAATAACAAGAGTGATTTGATATGTATAATGGTGTATCATATTATAAGTTATGTGGAACATGCACAGATATAACATACATGCTTATGTTGCTGCAACTCAATGGATATATCATATTTACAGATCTTATTTGACTAGCGCAAAATGGAATTACAGACTAAAATTTTGTACAATTGTAAAGAATTAAATCATCATTCTGATGAATCTTAGATGAGCTTAGTTGGACTTCTAGAACAAAAATTATGATTTATTTACCATGAACCTTTTGCTATGGACATGGTACAAAAGTAAGGAAATTTCCAATTTGATTTGGCTATGACAAGAATTAAATTAGAATATTAGATTTTGGATAATTATAGATAATTCAATTAGCTATCTAATAAAACTTAAATGAGCTCAATTGGAATTTTAGAATAAAAGTTATAGCCAATTTATCATAGATCTATTGCTGAAGTGCTGTTGACCGGGTACAGCAACTATGACATAACTTTTATACTATTTTTGGGTAGATAGATGGTTAATTAGGATACCTTGTAATTGGAAGAATTGTAGTTAATGAATCATCTTTCTAATAGCACTTAAATGTGATCAATTGGAGTTAAGATATAAAAATTATGATAGTTTTAAGATGGACTGTTTCTTATTTATGCATAGTGATACGTTCTGTACATGTATAATATATACGGGGTGACACGGACATTGAAACTAAGCTACAAGTAAGTTCGGATATTATAATCTTAAAATTTAATTAATAATATATTTGAGATTACATGAATGAAATTACATTAAGAAATTATATATTTGAAGAGTTTGAGAGTTTCTTATTGAATAAAAAACATAAATAAACCGATATTGATGCTATTACTCCTCAAAAATAAAGAAATTTTCCAAGAATTACTCTAAGAAACAAGAACATGTGCTAGAAATGGTCTTTCCATATTGGTGGTGAAGTTTGGAGTTGATTTGAATAACTTAAATTTAAAAACAAAGCATTCTTGGCCATATAATGATTTTTCAGTTCATTATTAGACCCAATATTTGGCGATTTATTTGAGTAAAATGAAAAAGAAATTAGAGTTCAAGGTCTGAAGAGAAGATGAAGAGGAACTCACAAGGAAGAAGATTGATTTTTTTCAGATTTTTCCAAATTTATTTGATGGGTTAAACTGCTACAGGAAAATAGATATGCAGCCATGTTAAAAACCTTTAAATTTTATTTTATTTACAAAATTGCCATTGAATCAATTTAAACTCAAATTTGTTTAATGAAGGCTACAAAGCTTCTGAAGATAAATTTGGACTTGGTGTAAGGGTAAAATTGAAATTCTTGATTTAGTTTGATTATTTTAATCGGGTATTTGTCCAAAATTGATAGATCTGGAATAATTCAAGAAAAATATGAAAAAAACTCTAAAATAATAAGATAAGAGGTCCCCACTTTACAGAATTTAAAATTGAAGACTATATTAAATAATATAATTCAATTTATTTATTATCTACCCATATCAATACTCAGACTCTCGAGTTTATACGGATGATACGAAATAAATCGATATAAGGATTTAAGCATTAGGACCATTACAGCTTTCTAACCGATTAAGAATTCTACTTCGTGAACCAACGTTGTTTCGTGATAAACCACTGTAGGGGCTTAGAACAACGAGGAAAGTGAAGAACCACTTCATGAACCACTGCCTTTCCCCCATAAACCACTGTAGGGGCTTAAAAATCAAACTCTCTCTCTGGATTCAATACTATGGTGCCATTTTGGAATAGAATTTCCTTTCTAAAGCAATCTACTTCATGATCAGAGATATGGACAAGCTTATTGTCCGTCAACTAACCTGATTCGTTCTTTATTGGTTTTGCCTTAGTATTTAAGCCCCTCTAGGTGATTCTATTAGCTGAAGGGAAGCCACTTGAATCTCATCCATGCTACTAGATGAAGGTGATTCAAACATATCAAATAATATCAAACCTAAGGGGATATGATACCAAGGAAGGCAAAAACACTATAAACACTAGAAAGTCTTGTACTAGAACAAAGAGAAATCAAGCAAGAGGTGATATGAGCAAGCGAAAATAGAAATTTGAGGATGAAGAAGAAGCTCTGGATCTCTCTCATCGGCTGCAATGATGTCAAAAAGGTTTTTTTACTGAACAAGAATTTATAGATAGAACAAGCATCCATTTTGAGGAAGTTGACATGATGTCTTCCTCGATCGATAAACACCACATGTTTGGCGCTATATTTGGGCTGCTCACAACAAACCGCCATTTTACTATAGCACTTTGCCTCATAAAAAATGAATTACAATTAGCGTCCAGGATATTGAAAAGGAATCACAACCTTTAGATTATCATGAAACTACACACATTTAATATGCTGATTTCGACTAGGATCCTATCATAAAAGGGTTAAAGATTGTTTTTTCGAGGAAATAATCTAGGCTTAATATTATTTATCTAATAATTTCTCTTATAATTAAGCAAGATAACGATGATCAGTTCACCTATAAACTAAAAAATGGTGAGTTGCAAATCCCTATATGACATCTGACTCAACCAAGTATAGCATGTGGAAGGACGCCAATATGGGGCTTCCACCCATGTGATTCATTACTAAAATGTGCACAAAGTTACCTAATATCTAGCATAAGTTCTTTGGACAGTCAATTTGACATATACAAATTGGATTCCGAAATATTTCTATGGAAGGACTGGACATGTATCCTCCATACATTCACTAATTTGACATAATGGATAAAGGTAATGTAGCATCGGTATAAAGTCCTAAGGATTATCAAGATCCTGTAGACACCTGTGGAAGAGCGTGAACATGAAACCTACAGTTTTTTGAATGCCGCTTAGGTGAGAAACAAATATCTAACATTGGGTTTAGGTCCTTCGGCTACCTGCTTTAAGGCCACCAGACAGTGGCAATATAAATCCCTAGGATTTATATCCTAGAATCTACTTAGTTCGCCTATACACTAAGAAAATGTCGAGTTGCATATCCCAATAATGCATAAGACTCAATCAAGTAGTCTATGAAAGGATGCCAATATGGAGCATCCATTCATATGATCATCACTAAAATGGACACAAAGTTACCTAACTTCTGAATCAGCTTGACACATGCAAGTAAATTTGTGTTTTTATATAAAAGAGCACGGCATGGTTCCTCCACTCATGAAATACTTTAAAGTGGATAAAGGTAACGTAGTGTCGGCATTAAGTCCTAAGGATAGTCAAGCTACCATAAACACCTACAGGAGCGCAAACATGGGACCTCCGTTTATGCGATATATTGCTTAAATGAGGAAAAAAATATCCCAACATTGGGTTTAAGTCCTTCGGAGAATCTATACTATGGCCTCCAGACAATAGCAATATAAATCGATAAGATATTTCAAACCTGCTACTATAAGACCTTAGGGGTAGTAATGCGTCTCGCCGATATCTTTTGAGCTACTAAACTTTGTTCTTATCAAAAAATAAACTTCAGAAAAGTTCTCATGTTTTCAAGTTAGAATCATCAAAAGTATACTTTTTAATATTCTAGTGAGATCTCCCATCTTATGAGGAATCAAGTTATCGGATCCGAATCAAGTTACTTAATGCAAGTCAACCAACTGCATACTCCAAGTTGAAGAAATCAAGGCTTATACTCTAGAGTTATTTAGATTGAACTCAATAGTGA
>JAYEPQ010000001.1:23547329-23582329 GCA_036321105.1 Dracaena cambodiana
GTTTTAGTGACGGTATTTAGTTTTCTTCACTAAACACTTAGTTTTAGTGACAATTAATCAACTTGTCACAGAAAAAATTCATGTTTTAGTAACGAACTATATTTTTCTTCACTGAATATTCAGTTTTAGTGATGCGTTTTTTCGTTGTCATAGAAGATATTTTTATTTTAGTGACGATATATAGTTTCTGTTACTGAAGTCTCAATTTTAGTGACAATTGTTTTAGGTGTCACAGAAACAATTTATTTTTCAGTGACGAGTTGTAGCCGTCATTACTGAAAATTATGTTTAGTGACAATTTTTCTTTGTTGTCACTGAAATATTTAAGTTTTAGCAACAAGTTTTAGCTAGCGTCATTGAAATATTTTTTAGTGACAAGTTTTAGTGGTCGTTGCTAAAAAATTTATATTTTAGTGGCGATATTTCGTTCTCATCACTGTAAACTATGTTTTTGTGACAAGTTTTTATCTGTTGTCACAAAAAAATATATTCTTGTGACAATTATTTTTATCCATCACAAAAAACACAATATTTGTGACAACATTTAATTTTTGTCACAAATATTCCGTTTTAGTGACAATTTTAATAGTTGTCACTAAGATATCGTCACTAAAAACCCATTTTCTTGTAGTACTTGGATCCATGCCCATAGAAATGCTCAGCAATTCTAGAAACAAATTACCATTCAATTACTCAAATCACTAGAAGTGAAAACTTTTAATAAGTGATCAACAAAAGCCATGTATCCTATTCGGACAAGGCTTCCTCCCTACTCCAAAGTCTCGTGGCCAAATAATTGACTCATATCTGAAGTCTAAGGCTTCAGATCTAAAGCCCTTTTATCTTTGATGCTCAACCTGAGCACTCTTAAGACTTCTGGACCCTGAAAGCTCTCGAGACAAGAGCTGATAATTATGAAGCAATGCTACCTAGAAATTGAATGACCGCAAGGTCATTCGCATGGGATCCTTCGTCCTGTGCAACATAACTTTCATGATATTTTCTATCCCCTTCGAAGAAAAGGAAAACAATTGAGAAATAAGATACTAATGTTGGATCCTCCAAAGAACTTGGCAAAGAATTTATTGAGTGACCTATTTTTAGGCAATAGTTCAAACCCACTCTTTGGTGACACAACCACCCTACAGGTGGATGGTAATGTCTCTCAAAACTATGTAGCTTATAGCTCCTCTCCACAACTAAGATGTCAAACTTCCCACCGTTAGCTTATACAACACCCACAAGGAGGTTGAACCAGCGAAAGGCGACAAAACATATATGATGGATTATCTTACTAATCAAATCATACGGATCAAATCTGGATGACACTGGATCTTAATCAAACGATCAAGACATATTTGCCCATGACTAAAGCACAAGTTTACTGGATCCTCCCCATCAACCATCATGACATTATGACACACCCGCATTTATTAACGTGATGGTTAATAAGGCTATTAAATGACTCCAAACATGTCGACCCACGGGTAAACTCACGCTTAGGTAACAAAGAAAGCACACCAACTAGCAAAGAATGCAAGATAGTCCAAGAGATCATTGGAATACACTCATGGGTAGGGATGAGAACAGGCCGGACAGAATTGGGCCGGGCCGGATCTATTCAATGTCCAAATTAAAATTTTGGATTTTGGACTGATCAAAAGCCCAAATGGACCATTCTTTAAAAAAGTCCAACTCGGCCCTATGAACTTCGGATAGTCCATGGGCTTTTGGATCTGCCCATCGCCCTCCTCATCTCCGCCCTCACTGACGACTCCCCCTCTGCCTACACCTACTCCGGCGCCGGCCTCTTCCTCGAGTGCGCCAAGATACATTTTCTTCTTCCCCTCATTTTTATTTTTTTTTCAAATCATTCATTAAACAAAAGTTGAGAATCCGAGATCAAGTAATTAGCACAGTAGTTTTGTGAGCTTGTTGCTTTTTCTGTTTTGCTATAGATGTATCTTGGCCCTATGTTCATTAATTAAATCTGTAATTGATGACAAAGAACAAGCATGTGGATGGAGTATAGCCAACATTCTCCACTCGTGTGCATTCCTTGTAATTGATGACAAAGAACAAGCATGTGGATTCATCGCCTCCGACTTCTTCGAGGGCACCGTTGTTGAGATCCCTGTCGGAGATGCCCAGTCGGGGGTGTTGGAGGAGCGGACGGTGGTCAGGGATGGCGACGTGGCTGGGGGCGCGTCGGTGGGGTTGGTTGTGGACCCGGCGAGGGGGCGGGTGGTGGTGTGTACGGCGATGTTTTGGGGTTGAGGTTCGCGGCGGTGGCGGCGTATCGGCTGGATTCGTGGGACCGGATCTTTCTGAACAAGCTAGCCGGGCCGGAGGGAGACCATATCGAAGAAGGAGTCGTCGGTTATTTTTTGGGAATAAATTTTGTTAGTTTGGGTTATTTTTTGTGCTGGGTTTTGGTTCATTTGGTTATTTTTTGGGCGGGTTTGGACATGTCCAAACCCAGTCTGATGAAGGAAAAACTGAAATATTTGGTATCTAATTGGATCCACTTGCAAAACGGATAGATTTAAACCCAGTCTTTTCGGACTGGCCCAATTGGGCTTTGGGCAGGCCCGAACCCATTAGCATCCCTACTCGTGGGTAAGGGCTATTGTCGACTGACCATATAATCGGCCTAAGCTTGCAAGGAGAAAGCCAACCGTTCGAAAGTTCATGAAGCTTGTCAGAGCTAGGAGGCTCAAGAATCCCTTGTCAACCAAGATCGCTTCAAATCATGAAAACTGAATTTGCTTATAATATAGAAACTACTTCTAAAAGGCAACCAAATCCCTTATATATCTGGAGACTGTATTGGATTTCAGCT
The DNA here is from genome assembly GCA_036321105.1 of Dracaena cambodiana. Taxonomy (NCBI): domain Eukaryota; kingdom Viridiplantae; phylum Streptophyta; class Magnoliopsida; order Asparagales; family Asparagaceae; genus Dracaena; species Dracaena cambodiana. The sequence continues at coordinate 23,550,172 of JAYEPQ010000001.1, forward strand.
ACTTCTTCTTCAGTAAATAATTATAAATTCACCTCCTTCATATGGAGGGGGACAACTTGACATTCGATCTTCTCTGCTTTATCTTCTCTATATACATTTTGTAACATGAGAGAATAGAGTTTAAAAGATCATTACCCTGATACTATTATAAAGCACATGCGAGAATGGTCATCTTTCATCGAGGATGTAGACATGAGATCCATTCTCGACCATACCTAGTTACATTTCTATGTATATTTTTTATTTGTGTGCTTTTCATTTTTTATCTAATAACATCCATGCAGATTATCCGAAGTCATGAGCAATCTTTTGAGTTCGACTTAACTCAAAATCTGTTTTGAGCCCGACTTAACTCAGAATCTGTTTTGAGCCCAATCTCGCTCAAATTTGGTTTAATGATCTTAGCATAAAAAAAATTGACATCAACAAAAGCAATTAAGATTTTTCATTTTATATACTTATTATTTATTTATTAACATACACTTAAGATTTTTCAATTTATATACTTATTAATTATTTATTAGCGCATGAGGATGACTTGATATATTATAAAAAAAGGGAAGATAAAGGTAAGGAGGTTGAATGGCGAAGAGAGACAGCATGGTAGGAAAGAAATGGTCAATCATCAAGACAAGGATTACTTCTTTATTAGCGAAATGATGGGAAGAGGGAGAACCATGCAAGTGATTCTTTGAACCAGTCTTAATTTTCATTTCCTATACCTTGGGAAATGGGGTGAGATATATGACAAATCCTTTTTCTCCTCTTGCTTGTCGGGAAGACGCTCTTTTCTTCTTCTTCCAGCTCTTGCCTCCCATGCTCCGCTTGAAGATAAAACCCAATCCCCCTTTTGATCCATTCATTTTTGCAAGCATATTTCTAGTTTTTTTCCTAAAAAATTAATTAAAAAGATGGTGATTATAAATGTACAACAAACTATCTAGTTTACCAATGAGCAATGTTTTAGTTTTTGTAGTTTTACATTATCATTTTTTATATAAATAATATCTATAGAATCAATAGAAGTCTTTGATGCAGCTATGAAAAATAGTTATTGCAGTCATTACAATATAGATTTATGAGAGAAAGACAATAAGCTACCATCTGGTTCATTTTAATAAACTCGAAAGAGTACATGTGTGGAATAATTATAATAAAAAAGGAAAAAGTAGAGGGGTTATGGCTTAAGATATTGCTGGTAATTGATAATTTTGATTACAAAGTGAATAAGGGTTGGTGACAAATCTCTATGCTTTTCTCTGAAGAATCCGTCGATTCCTCTCTAGATATTCCAAAGTAGGGCCAAGGTTTTTTTTTTGTAAAATAAAATGGCGGGTGGAAGCTCTCCGCGTTCCATTAATAAGAGGACAATAGAACCATAAAAAGAGTTACATAGTTCGATCACTCGTCTGAGTGATTTTCATAATACATCAGTTACAAAAACAAAAATAAAGATACATATAAAGAAGAGTAGGTTTTGACAAATTTTCTTATCGTAATGCAGCAGAGTGGATGTCTTCTCCATGTTGTAAGGTGGATGATGTGGATCATGTGGGCCTAGGAGAATCAAGGTCATCCTCTGAGAATCCCCCTGAAATTTGTATTCGCTCTTCATCAGAAGGTATATCTGTCCAAAAAAAAAGTCATGCATAATTAAACGGGTGCAAATATGTAAGGAGCGGGCAGTAGAATTAAAAATTCTATTATTTCTTTCCAACCAAACATTCCAACATAATACTGCAGTTAGTGTTCTGGCCCGATTTGATGGTGGACCATTAAAATATAGTCTACTCCAGATGCAATTTCTTTCCTCCATGTTTGGGTTGATCCCAATTTTTCTCGCACAACAAATCCAGAGATTAGTAACGAAGTTGCAATTTAGCATTAAATGGTGGGTACACTCTCCAGCTTTACTACATAGGACACAAAAATTTGGACCTGACTAACCATGTTTTTGTAGTGCTGGCCTTGTGAGGAGAGCATTTCTATAGGCTAGTTAGAGTATTCCATATCCAAATTGTTTCCTTAGGGTTGACTTCGCTATCCATAAAGTGGTGATATGTGGATTTTACCGAGAATACTCCATTCTTATTCCATCTCCATATGAGTTTATCCTCGGTTGTTCCGGATGGTGTTATTTTATTTAGAAGAGACCTTAGCTCGCGGATCTGGGCTTTCTCCAAGATTGTAATGGAAAAGGAAAGATTCAATCGCCATCTCGCTCTTCCCCATTGGGAGGCGACTAATACATCCTTATTTAAGGATAATTCAAATGCTACAGGGAATAAAATTTTGAGGGGGATCTATGTACACCATCAGTCATATCAGAATGCGAGTTTTCGACCATTGCCTAGTTTATATTTCAGACTTAGCCAGATTATGTGTTTGGTCATGACCATCCCTTTCCAAAAACAGAAGGAATTTAGTGTATTTCGGTTAGTCGCATGCCATGTCCCATTTTGAGAACAATATTTAGAGTGTATGAGCTTTTGGAGAGTACCCTCGACACGAGTAATTAAGTGCCACCACCATTTTGCCATTAACGACAAATTTAAAGTTCTCAAGTCCAAAACTCCAAGTCCACCCGCTGTCTTAGGTCTGCAGACCTGTCTTCAAAAAACAAGATGGTATCTGTTGGAATCGGTCGTACCGTTCTATAAGAAATTTTTTCTGATTTGGTCTATTTTGTTTCTGACCCAGCATGGTAATAGAAAAGAAGGATATGTAGTATATGAGAAGTGACGATAGAACTTCATTGAGCATGACAACCCTCCCTCTAAAGATAGTAGACCCCCTCTCCAGCTCTCTAGTTTCTTCTCAAAACAGTCCAATAGGGGGTACCAGTCCTGTTTGGAGAGTTTTTCGGGTTTGATGGGGATACCCAGATATTTCATTGGGAATTTTTTTTCCTTACACCTAAATGTCTCAAGTATAAGATTTATAGTGAGGTTCTTATGTCCTAAGCATATAAAAGAGCTTTTGGAAAAATTGACCCTTAGTCCTGACCATACTTCAAAACAGCAGAGCCCCCATTTGATGTGTATTGCTTCAGATAGATTATCGCCTCCAAATATGAGTGTGTTATCTGCGTATTGGAGATTTATATATGATGTAGAGGTAGATTCCGCGAGACCCTTTATTAGTCCTGCATTTTCCTAAACATTATGTTGAGACCATCAGAAACAAGTGCAAACAGGAGGGGGAAAGTGGGTCTCGCTGTCGTAGTCCTCTTCTGAGCACTATCTCTTTCCCCGTTACACCATTAACCATGATGTGTGTTTTTGCTGATGTAAGCCAATTTCTTATCCATGAGATCCATCTCTCTCTAAAACCGCGGAGGCATAAAACCTCAAATAAACAATCCTATTCTACCATGTCATAGGCTTTCTCAAAATCCAGTTTGAGACTGCATCCATTCAACTTGGATTTTTTGCAATAGTGATTGTTCTCATATGCTGATACTACTCCCTCCAATATATTTCTTCTTGCTATAAAACCAGTCTGATAATCCCCAACCATATTTTGCAATTTGGGTGCAAGTCTATTGGATAGGATTTTCGTGATGTTTAATAGAGCAATTCAACAAGACACTAGATTTGTAGTCTCCAATCCGCTCTACTTGTTCCCCCTTGGGGATAAGTATGATGAGTGAATAATTGTTCCTATCAAATCTAGAGTAATCATGGTATACTTCATCAACCAACCTTTTAAGATCTCCCTTAATCTCCTGCCAGAAAGTTCTATAAAAGAATATTGGTAATCCATCCAGACCATGGGCCTTTTCGGGCCTAATTCCCATACTGCACGCTTAATTTCTTTTTCTTGGATCTGTAGTTCCAATTCGTGTAAGGTCAGGTAGGTAGGCCAAGCATTCTTCTTCATTCGCAATCTGAAATGACTTTTCATTCCAAATAGGTTTTTAAAGTGTTAGTATATGTGGTCCTGTAATTGAGGTTCATAAATAAGTCCTTCCTTATATTGTAATGCATTAATCTTATTAACTTTTCTATGCATACAGGCAGATCTGTGAAAAAAGGCAGTGTTAGCATTCCCTTTCTTTATCCATTTGCACCGTGCTCTCTGCTTCCACATTATCTCCTCTCTCCTGTAGATTTCTTCTGCGGCCTTTCGGAGATTGAGTAATCTGGAACTCTCCTCCATACTGAGAGATCTCGTCTCTTCATGTTTTTCTAGGGTATCTATTTCTTCCAATAACTTGGTTTTGTGCTCGTGAGATAGAAGGCGATGTCTTTTCTCCCATCTCCATAATACTTTGCGGAGACGATGAAATTTAACACATATGTTCACAGTAGCATCCTCTGCCGAGGTCTATTATGACCAGCTCTCCTTGACGAGACCATGCACCTATTTATGCTCTAACCACCATTTCTCGAAATGAAACCTTCTTTATTGAGGTTGGTGCTCTCTAGAGTCTAGACAAATAGGTACATGATCAGAGGTGATTCTCTCCAGAGCTTTGAGATTGGCTAGTGGGAATTTCATTTCCCAATCCTAACAAATTAGAACCCTGTCCAGCCTAGCCAAATTTGGATTTTTCCTCATATCAGACCATGAGAACATACGGTTGTTCAGTGGCAGATCTGTAAGTCTTAGTTGCAAGATGACCTCATTGAACATCTCACTATCTCGGGGGTGATGGTTCATTTCTCTTCTTTCATGAGTGAATCTAGTTATATTAAAATACCTCCTATGATCCAAGGAGAGTTTCATCTACCCCTTATGCTCTTAATTTCATCCCAGAAAGAAGTAGTGACTGGGTGTCATTAGGACTATAAACTACTGTGATTGTTTGAATCCACCCATCAGGAAGTCTCTTAACTCTTATTGAGAGGGAGAACTGACCTTCCCATGTGTCGATTAGGGAAAATTTGTTGTTATAACCGATTATTATGCCACCTGATGCTCCGCAAGCATTTTTATAGTGGAAAGTAAAAGAATTATTAGGACCAATTGTCTTGAGTAATTTATGGGAAGGATTAGTGAGTTTAGTCTCTTCCAAACAAGCAATGTTAATTTTGTTGTTTCGGATAATCTCTGCGACCATACGTAACTTTGTTGGATTACCTAATCTCCTAACATTCCAAAACATACAGTTCATTTGAGTCTGATAAGAAACTTCTCCACAAACGATGGGTGGTATTAAACCCTCGTTTTACTCTCTTCCGAAAACTTAGAATCGTCCAACGATCTAAGTTGTGTTAAAATATTATTGGCTTCTACATCCTCTAATCCCATGTCAATATCACAAATCTCAGCTATAGAAAGTAATTCATTATCAGGAATTAAATTCAGCATCAAAATTTAAATGAGAGATACCTTGGACGAGTTCCAAAATGAAAGCTTTACGCTTGGTGTCTGACATTGCAGTTTGGCCAGCCCAATATTGTTGATCCCCCATTTTCTCTTCCAGTCTTCTACTCCATCTGTTTGGAGTGATCGAAGAAATCATTTGTCTATTTTCAAGGATCCCTTTTTCCTGCTCAGGAGCCCTATGTATATCATCCATGGTCTTTAGGTTATCTGTAGCTAGTTCTGTGGCTTCTTCATTCCCTGTCTCATTTGCTGATAATTTATCTAGTGAGGGCATGACCAACTTCTCTGGTGAGATTCCAGATAAGTCCTGTATTGTTGCTCTGATCTGGAGTTTTTTACTGTCCCGTATCCTTTTTGGGAGGCGGAAAGCCTGTCTACGTCGTGCCTTCATGGGAGTCCTTGTTTGCTTCCCTTTCATTCTCTAATTCTCTAATAACTTGGCTATTGTGTTTCGGGCAAAATCTTTATCCGGATTTTTAAGGGTTGCGAGAAGGCCCAAATAATGACTTTGAGAGGCATTTGTTTTGGTGTAGCCTTCAATATTAGTAGCCTCAAAATTCACGGGCTTCCTTTAATTCACTAGCTTGCTGGGCCTTGGAACAGTCCCCAACTCCAACATTATTCCCATCCTCATTTTTTAATTGGGTTTCCCCTACGTCTACTTTGGATCCTTGGTCACTTTTGTCCCCAAGGTGGTCCCCCTCATCCACTTTAAGCTTCATGTTAGGTAAGATGTTAGCTTCATCCTCTTTTTCATTGGGAGCTCCACCTGGCCTTGTATTAATTGGGTGGGGAAGTGTTGACTGCTGGGGAGTTATTGGCCTGAGAAAATTTCTTCAGTTTTTTCCAGTCGCATTAAATTCAACCGGTCGCTTCCTCTCTCTTCCTCGAGCTCTGCTTGCTTCTCTTTTGGGAAGACGTCTAGTGGCTGCCCCTCCCCCAAATTCTCCATCTCCCCTTCTTCCTCCGAAAGTCCCTCTCTCCACCTACCCGGATTGAGCCCCTCTAGCCTCTCCCACTTCAAGAGGTCCAAAATCAGTTGGCCCCTTGAATCTCGGCCAATGATGCCGAAGTTTGAGCCTTGTTCATCAATTTTAGAGGAGCCCCTTCGTAGCTCTGACTCCTTTTCCCTTTCTGGTGATTTTCCTCTTCCACATCGAGCAAAAGTTCGTTGGCAAACTGCCTCTTCCAGGGCGCTTGGTTGACTAGTAACTTTATCCTGATAGTGCGTCATGTCCTCTATCCAAATCTGGTTGGATTTTGGTAGATCGACAAAAGTAATTTGGGGCTCTTTCTCTTTGTGATCCATGGATCTATCTGGCTCAGATCTCCTCCTTGCCGTGCTGGTTGGGAGCCGACTTTTGTCCATACTCAGATTTTGTCCAGCAGTTCCAAACTTGTGTTCTATCCTCTTCCATGTGAAGCTCCTCCGGACACCGGTGGGAGGAAGAGTGACACCGCACTACGGCTGATCGGATGAACCGATCGTGCCGACTGCGGGTACTGTTCCCTCCTCCACCGAGATCGAGGTATTGAACGGAAGATTATATTCCGGTGAGGTATGGTCTATCTTATCAAAATTACATGTGATTTCAATTTTGATAAAGCAAAGTTGGTCTCCGATGACTGCACAGAACTGTCGGGGAATTCTTGCAAGGTTCTCGCATCTCACAAAGACTCAAACAAAGTCTAGACTAGCCTTCTTGATTGTTTGATTGCTGATATCCAACACATGAGCATATTTAGCTAACAATTTGCTTATATCAGTTCTATTCCAGTGATGTATTGGGATGCCATTGATGGCCACCCATGCAGTAACCGGGAACAGGTAAGTTCGGGAGTCTTCGTCCCCTCTCCAGATGTGAATTTTGAAGTCTGCTTCAGCTTCCCGACATACAATCAAAGGTTTGGCTGATGTATAAGCCAGCCCTTCCTTCGATGGGAATTGGGTGAGAAATTTGTCACCATTCATATCCAGTCTCTAAGAGTGGTTTGCAAATTCAAAAGACAGAGATCTTAATGTCTCTATGATTTCCATCCCTGTTGGGTTACCGTTACCTAGATATATCACCATTACAGTCCTGGTAAGTTGTTATTTTTCTACCATGGCCAATTCCGATGTCAGAATAAAGGCCACTGGTTTCGCTTGCTGGTTCTTTTTGACTGTCTTCAATAAGTTTTGGGATATAGAGGTTTGTTGAGGTGGTTCCTTTCGTTTCAATCCTTCCCCAGTTTGAGTTGGTTTTCCCTGGAACCCATCCTTCCTAACTGGTGCTATCGGGGACTCTCCAATTCGATACTCCAAAACCTTACAAAATCTGCACCTGATGAAAGGACACTCATCCTTGAAATGCTCTGATTTTTCACAAATCTAGCAGGCTTCTGGGCTACCATGTGTTGATTTTTAGCTGGAGAGTGTTTCCTTTTCTTCCCTTCTCTGATATTCTGTACAGAAGCAGTGGCTCGCTCTTTCCTGATTGTATTACGGGATTTAACCGTCTGCCAACCGCCCTGTTGTTCCTTTTCTTTTCTAGCAGTATGATAAGTCTCACTCCTGGCGGTCGCGAGAAGTGCAAGTACTTCTTCCCCGGAGTATGATCTTTTGCAGTCAATGGTTGGGTATTTGGTGGAAGGGAGCACCAAAGAGGAAGGGGGATGAACCCCCTTAACCACCTTCGACTCCTTAACCACCTCCGACCAGCTTTTCCTCCTGTGTTTTGAGTTTTTATCCTCGTCACTAGAAACCTCCTCTCGGTTTTTGCCTCTTCCTAGCCAGCCCCATCCGAAGTCTATTGGAGTTGGTGAGTGGATGAAGGTCGTCTCCGGCCTCCCAACTTGCCCCCGAACAATGCCAATGATGAGAGAGCTGAGGCAAAAATGCACACAACCCTCTGCTCCACCTATTTTGGTTCCTTCTCTTCCTTCTTCCTATTCCCATTTCTTCTCTTTTTTGTTTTTTTTTTGTTTTTTTATTGGGGAACAGGAAGGAGAAGAAGAACCAGAGAGAAGCTTGTTTACCAGAGGAGGTGGCTGGAAAAAAGCTTACTCGCCGGTAGAGATGGATGCCTCACCTGGGAGATGTTTACGATGTCCCAATTGTTGGATATTCGAGTTGATATATGTTACCTACATTGTTGATGTTAGAGAGAGGTGATGATGGATGAAAATGATGCAGAGTGAACAGGACAAGGAAGTGTTGGGATACCTATCTGATTAATGGTCAATTGCGGAGGAGGTGGTTGGCAATTTTCAATGTTGAATGATTGAGTACACAGTTGATGGTGTTAGCTATTTTGCATGGCAAAAGTACATTAGTGGTACAAAGGCGGCCAAGGAGGCTACAATGCGACAATTTTGACCGAGGGGAGCATTGGCATTTCATATGTTGGATGTTGTAATGTTCTAGCGGGAGCTTGGGAGATGTGGTGGTAGATAATAATATGGAGAACTTGCATGATACTATCAAGCACTATTAGAGCTGATTGTTGGTAGGATCAGAAGGTGGAATGTTTGTCAGAAAATGTAATCTTGTCCTCCACTACCATTTTCATTTACAAATTGAAAGGATTATTCCAATAAAGAAAAAGAAGACTATAGCTATCTTTCTATAGTTAACCGAGAGAAGAAAGAGGTATCACTCTTTTCTTTGTTGATGTGAGGGACGTGAGGTCTTCGGGCAGTGGTGGAGGGTAGATCTTTTTCATTTTAAGTATTAAGTTGCTTCTTCTTAAACTCCAGCTAAGTTATAAGTAGTTTGGAAGATTTTAAATACATTATTTTTCATTTTCTTCAAGAGATGGATGATTAGTCTCACCAAAAGTCCTTTTAGTTCACTTGGCGACTATTTATAGCTTTAATTGAGGTGTAACCATCCTCCCTTTATTTTATCTATTATGTGGGCTTAAAATCCCTCATTAAGTGGGATATGGAGAGTAACCTTGATTAAGAATGGTCAAATATACAGCCACTCTATCCTGAAAATGGCCATGATAGGTTTTGGATAGCCCCTCACCAAAACTGTGCGCGAGGCTATCCGTTGCCATGGGCTTATGAGTGCGTAGAGTTATAATTAGCCCCGTGCCTCCATGGAGCTTGGGCTTGCGTTCTCTTTGAATTTTTCTCCAGATTTTACCGTGTTATGAACTCTCACCTAAGTTCTTGAAATTTCATTGTCAATTTATATGTATTTCGAAATACTTTGGATTTCTTTGATCCAAATGCAATATTCGTTCTTTGCAATCTTCATTGGGTATCTTTGAACCATTTTGAAGATGCTTTACTTTTGGTCATCTATCTTATATGGGTGTACTGTTGAACTTCTTGGCTACCTCTTCGACATCTTTAGAACTCCTAGCTTAAACCCAAGACTGGCCTTATTTTCTGGTGCAGGGCTACACCATAGCCTCGCATGTAACTGGCACCGACTACACCCTAGTCTCGCGTGGATGAGTGTTGTGGGGCTTCTTGTTAGCCTTCCATGCATTAACTTTGGCACCTAATTTTCTACGCCAAGAATTTCTCGAGGAGATTTGATGGCCATCTCCTTGACTTTCATGTTGACTACGCCCTATATAAGTCATACTGCAGTAGCCCCCAGTCAAAAAAATCTCTTCTCTATCTCGTTTTTCCTTCATCCTTAGGAGATTACTGGTGACCCATGGAGTACATCTCGAATTTTACTTGGTTTTCACTGGTTTTACCCTTCACACACTTCGGATTTATGACTAATGGCCCCACGATTAGATGATGCTTGTAAAAATAGTGCTCAGCCTACAAAGGCATCCTCTCGCCATGTCAGTGCTAGCGCTGGCGTTGATTCTGTTGCCTGGAGCTCCAAGGGGCTGGAGCTCCAAGGAGAGGCCCCAATCCTAGGTGACACTCCTGTGGAGTCGGACCGAGAAGTTGTCCCCTTATTTGGACTAAAACACCGTCATCAAGTCGATAGCTAAATCAACTTGAATCAGGAAATCGATAAGTAATATTTAGACGGTAAATACTCAAGATCGTTATTTCGAGAATCTTTTTGTAATTGTATTTTGATACTAAAAATAAAATAGGTTACAAAAAGACTATGTTGAAGACTAATTAACTAAAGGTCTGTGTACGTATCAGCCTAGCAAATGACAGTCACCTAGAGTGGCTATCGACAACTAGCCAATATTGAAGAATGTAAACGTAATCGAGAGCTGTTGTCGAAGTAGTTGTCAGAACTGCTATCAACAGCCAGGACAGAAGCATAGTTATGAAGGATCTTAAACAGAAAAGAGTTTTTTTTTTTAAAATAAAATTCTTGTACTAGGGTTTTGAGAGGCTATATATACTCAATGTATTTCAAAATTTGGAGTAATGGTTAATGCTTGTTATCAAGAATTAGAGAGAATTTTAGAGACTTATAGAAAGCTTTTTAAAGTTTAATTTTTGTACTTTTTCATATTTATTAATGAAAGATTTTCTTTTGATTATTTAATAGTTATGAAAAGTATGAGTAGCTAAATTTATTCATTGGTAATGAGTACCATGTATCTCTCATTTTATCTGTTAAGTTATCATTTTCAAGATGAGCCTATTACTATTAAGCATTTGGCATGAAATCAGTAGAAGACCGAGAAATCGAGTCCAGAAAGAGCTAAAAAGAAGAAAGTTACAGAATCTCAAAGTTAGAAGCCATGAAGTTAGAAACTAGTCGTGCACATCAGAAGAAAAGAGCCAAAAGATCAACTGTCAAAAAGGACAAGCCCATTGGAGCATCCTTTGTCGCTAAATAGCAGCACTAGTAGCTAATTAGCAACAGAATGGAGCCCACAATGGTCAAGGTTTCTTGTGTTGACTCAGATGCAAAATAGGTGTTAATTAGAAGGTTTGACCACCGCTATCTAGCAATCAATGCAGCTATTTGGTGGCAAAAAGAGAAATTTTGTATTTGAACTTTTATGAGGGCCTAGTTGTAATTTTGTAGTATTAGTGTTGTGACTAGATATGTGTTTTAAAATCTAGAGGTCTATTTGATTGTATCCATGTAAATTGGGGATTCCTATATCTTTTATGTGATTAATATAGTTTAGATATTAACCCTAATGACCGATGACCACCATACCTGAGCTCTAAAGGTGTTTTCTTAGCTATCCTTCCTAGTTCTTCCAAGGTAAATTTATTTATTCACTTTAGTAGTAAATTTTTACTACTTTCTATTAGGATATATAAGATTTGTAGTAGAAATTAGATTTTTAATGGTTCTCATGAATAAAAATATCATCTTGATTAATAAAAACAAGAGTAACTAATTTTTTTTAGTTCCAGAATGTAGATGAAGCTAGGGTAACAACCGTAGCATGATTTTTATTTATTTTCTTCCTAAAGAACTAAAAGACATGATTTTTCTATGATAAGATAAAAATATCATAATTCTTAAATATAATAATTTGAGAGGTTGTGCTTAAACTTACTTTTTATAGCCTATACTTAGTTAGGATTTGGAACTATTTCTTTGGATTTTATTTGTTGAAATCTCTATTGATATGTTTGATTTTAGGAATATTACTCTCTTTGATGAGTTATGCTTACATGATACTAGATGATTTATACTTAAGGTGATTGAATAAAAGTTATATTAAAAATTGTAATTGTTCATAATAGAAAGATATGAAAAAAGATAATAAATTGCGTGCTCGGTTGTGAACTATTGGATTCAATATCCTATGCTAATTTAGAATATATAGAAAACTGACTTTTTCATACTAGATCATCTTAGTTAACTTGCTAAGATAATAGAAGAAATAAGATAGAAAAATACCTGATATCTTTGTGGGAATAACCTATTTGAGCTACCTTTACATGCACTTAAAGTAAATTTATCACATCAAATTTTTGGCACCATTAATGGGGATCTACTGTGTTTTATTACTTTTTCTTACATCTTACGAGTTAATAGTGTATTGAGTGTGTAGGAATCTGGAAGTTATTGGTACAAGGAGCTAGAAAGAATCAGAGGAACAACATAAAGTAGCTATAGAAACCAGGGAGCCAAGCTCTATAGTTTTACGACAAAACAACAGCCGAAGTTGCCATTTAGTGACTGGTGATTGCAATCTAAATCCTACGCTCCCAAGTGCAAGAAATCGATAAATAGTATAAGGGTAGTAACCCAATATCGTTTTCTCAAGAATCGTTTTGATTATTGTGTTAGACAAAAAAGTTAATTATGGAATGAAAAGATTGAATTTTTAAAACTAAAACTGAAAATTGAAGGATTTCAAATTACTTGGTATGATAAGTTAACTCCCCATCTAATAATTTACTTGATGTATTTATATTTATTTATCTCAGTTGCATAGATCACGTGGTCTTGCTACAACAAAAAAAATATATCGTTAATGCGTAAAATCAAATATAGCTGTAAATTTGATAATTTGGCTAATTCTCTCAATTAAACCTATAAGTATTTTGTGTTCACCTAAGCATGATATATAAATAACAGAAATAAATGTTCAAAGTCTAAACATATTCCGTGCCTAAAGAGTCTACTGTATACTTGTCGGCAAAAAATTTTGGAGTCATCTGTCAAAAAAACAAAGCAGATCCACGAATTTAGGTTTAAGATCCGCAATTCAGTAGATCCGCAAATCTAAAGTTCGAGCTTCGTGACCCAGCTACGACAGAATAGATCCGCAAATCTAAAGTTGAGATTCGCAATACTATCCATAGCTTCCGGGGAGGGGTTTAATCAAAGTCACCCGACCCGAATAAGGAAAGTTGCCACCTCAAATCGTGGAGCCAACTGCCGAACGAATGTAGTGGCATTATTTTGATCGTGGGGGTAACTACCTAACGAATATGACGGCACTTCTCGAGCAACAACTCAGGCGGAGGATTCAGTAAACCAAACTGGTTTGAAATCCTCCTCTTTACCAACATTGGGCTCTAAGCCAGCTTTAGTTAAGACTCCTGATCTCCCAAGCAAAATGGATTAGGATCCCCATTTCAACAAGGGAAAATGACCATTACCTACTTCGTAGGACTATGACGCGGGGAAGGAGGTTCCTCTCACTCGTACAATGAGAAGGAATCTAAGAAGAAGTAAAGCTCCTGCTCTTCGCAGGATCACGCAGCAATAGGAAACCGCCAACTCATCATCGCGAATGCCTATTGTACAGGTATGGAGGCCAAAATGCGAAATTATAGAGGATCAAGATGCAGAAGGATTTACTCGCGTTTCCTATAGGAAACGGAGTAAATCCACGAAGGTTATCTATGATTACCAATGCAGAATCTACATTCGCGTCTCTCGAATTTCGGGGGGAAAGCATGATCGCGCAATAGGAGGAGCGTGCGAACCTCAGACTCGCGGAGAGCTTACGATTGGCAAGGAGCCTATCTCAAAGGCTAAAATTATCCCACCCACTGTTCCAGCTAGGGTGAGACTTGCTTTTAGAGCCTTCGACGAAACTAAAACTTCGGTCCCAAGGCTATCTTTCAAAGATGACACCATCATCAAAAGTTCCAATGCAAGAGATCTTTGGGAGCTTCTAAACAGAAAGAGAGAAGAATCCCATGCATCTCACTGCCATTGCGAACGGCTGATCAATGCAGTGCTATTACACTGTTATTGTTCAACCTATACTAGGCAGTTGGTGTTCCATCGACTATCAACATTCTCATCCCAACCGTCAAAAAGGAGACGACGAAACAAGCTTGAATTTTATGAGCCCGAATATTCCGAAGTATCATCCAACATGATAAGTTTTGGTGAAAAGAAGATGAAGAAGGTCTTCGAGGGAGATGCTTCCGACTCGGAGCACTCTTCAGGCCTGAAGAACGTGCTCAATGAAGAGCGAGGAGTTGTCCAAAACACTCAACTCAAAAGTGGAGTGGCAATCCCGATGAATTATAGACAAATAGCTGGAGTCTCCTTTGATGAGGAAGACACGACCAAATCTGTTATGGCCGAGTCACAAACGTCCGATTCATTCCTGGAAGACTCCGCCTCCGCGTACATGGCCCAGAACAGTACCCCAGAGGAATTCATGCGGAGGATGGACGAACAAGATAAGAGTATCCAACAACAGCAGAATGCTATCAACGAGTTTAAAGATATGCTGCATGTTTTGCTGGAAATGGAAAAGATAAGATTGAAAAATGCATCCTTAGAGACGCCACCCCATGAACCAAAAACTAATCAGGGAAAGAGGGCGGAAGAAGAAGGCCATACTCTTCGCGTGAATGAAGAAGAAGAAGAGCATCATGAGGATGATGACAATCGCTCCACACATCAGGAAGGCAACGCGAATGCCATCTTGATGGAGAGTTTCCAAAATCAATTGAATGCCCTCATGCGTAAGAGCGATTTGCAAGAGTTGGGCGTTGTAAGGCCATACCCGGTAGAATGGGAAAGCATGCCGTTCCTAGAAAACTACAAGCCTTTGAAGCTCAAATCATTCGATGGTAAAGGGTCACCGAATCAGCACCTTTACTATTTCAAGTAGCTAATCAGGCATTTAACGAGAAACGACCCCATCATTACGTGAGTATTTGTTAGTACTTTGACAGGACTAGCATTTGAATAGTTTCGAAGGCTAGAACCAGGAGCCATCAATTCATGGAATGACATGAAAAAAGCCTTCATGACTTGGTTTTATGAAGATGATATGGAAGTGTCAATGTCGACGCTTCTGGCCACTAAATAGAAGAAGGGGGAGTCAGCCCAGGACTTTATTAAAAGGTTCCGGAATGATTCTCTCAGATGTCCACATGGAATGCTAGAGAAGATCTTGGTAGAAAGCTGTTGACATAATCTCTCGACTAAGGTTCTAGTCAGGATGGGAGCTGTGAAGTCCTCAACCTGGAAGGATCTTGCTCTACAAGTTGAAGATGCTGAAGAAATAACGCAAAGGCTTGAAGAAGAAGGATAACGACAACAACCATAGGCCTCGATCCTGAGGATATAAAGGGAAGGAGACAATGGTGGCTGATACCCCGCAGCCCACAAAGTCTTCTCCAAAACTCCCTCCTCAGTCGCATGTGCCTCAAAAGCAATATTCTTTCAAAGACGAGCATAAGAAAAACATCTTCAACCTCCTCATGACTAAGAAGATACTGAAGCTGCTAGAGTCCAAACATGCTAAAGAAACAAGAAGAGTTAATTATCCTAATTATTGTGTCTACAATAGGATTATTAACCACCCTACTCAGAACTGTTACATTTTCAAGAATAAAATTCAAGCCTTAGTGGATGGCATGGTCATCAAGCTACATGAACACCAGAAAAAGGTGACCGCGAACATGGTGACTTTCAAGTTCGGCAAAGCACCTAATTGGATAGAGTCAATAGTTCAAGATGGTGTGCAACCCATTCCTAGAGGCACGATGTAGACCGTGAATTTCGATCCGCATCAACAATAGAAGAAAGGATTATCCCCCTTCGAAACTTATAGAGGGGAGATAATGTGGGTGTATCCAGATCTTCTTAATGATGAACAATAGACTTCCAATTCATCTAGAAGGAAGCGAAAAGGGAAGATCCTTACTTCTAATGTCGTCTCCATAATTCCTGAAGATGATAAGAGCATTCCTACTCTCTAACAGATTCGGAAGGAGAAATTAGAGACTCTCTGGTGGCTGACGCGGATCTACCTCCCTCTGAAACCCGTTTGGAAAAAAACTACTTGAAGAATTACGGGCAGGCCGCGGAATCCAGACCACTTCCAGAGAAGATCAAACAAAAATAGCTTAAATTTGACAAAGCTCTGAAAAAAAGGGAAAGAGCCTGCGGAAGATTTACAGAAGTCATTTCAATTCGACATCTTAGCATAGTTAGCCAATATTCCCACAAGAATAACCTTGTATGAGCTCCTGAAGCTTTCTAAATAAATTAGAGAAGCTTTGAGTGAAGCTCTGCAAGATTCAGATGTATTTCTAGCACAGATACCAGAAACGATTGAGAAAGAAGAATCTTTTTGCACGATATGTCACCAGACCTCTGGTAAAAATATCCCTTGCATCATTTTCTCTCTGGAAGACATGCAAGTTCGAAGCAATAAGTATCATTACCCTTTGTATTACAAATGATACATAGGGTCAGCAGAGATCGATCACATTCAAGTTGATCTAGGCTCAGTCTTAAGTATCATGCCACGGAGGATGCTACGGTACATTAGAGTCCCGATGAATAGGTTAGCAGTAACCAGTACTACCATCTTTGGATTCAATGCTAATGGTAGTAGGCCGTTGGGCTAGATAAAGCTTAAGTGCCAAATCGGCGATCTGAAGACGGAAGTCACGTGCTATGTGATAGAAGCTGACACGTCTTACAACCTACTATTGGGAGACCCTGGATCCATAACAACCTCATTGTGCTGTCTACACTATATCAATGCATGAAATTTGCAGATAAAGACGGAAACATAAAAACGTTGGTCGTGGAAAAGCAATCCTTTAATGGAGTCGAAAATTATTTTACCGATGCGTTGCTATATCAAGATGCATTTAATGCCTCAGATCAGCTTGCTCCAGATGCCTTTGATAGCGGTGATGAAGCCGATACAGAATCAGGATCCGAAAATTCAGAATCCGAGGATATAATTTGGGACGGTAAGCCCATTGTGATAAGCCTTGAAGGCCTTGATGTAAATAACACCATTCAGTCTAATAGTGAATGGGTGATAAATAAAAGCTTAAAGTTTGCTTATTCTTTTGGTTTTAATTCTGAACCCTCAAGTACTAGCACTGATGCGTTCAGTGATTGTTTAGATAAAATATGCTCTCTAGCTTCTTTCCAAGCACTTATCAGATCGTCCTTTCACGAACTGAGTGATGACGATGAAAATGCCAACAAGGCTATTTTTGATGTTCCTCCCAAGGACGGAACTCAGAAATCCATATATTCGGAAAGACAAGTAACAAAAGCAAAAAAAAATGTTTAGATTCTGAAGAAGAACAGAGAAATCCCAAGTTCTTCCACTACGATGAAAATTCTTATAAACTAATAAAGAAAATGGGGTATAACCTAGCCAAAGGCAGAGGGTTGAACTTCGGAAGGGGAAGGAGAACAATTCTCTGACCATTTGTCCCAGAGGGAAAAATGCCAGATTATTATCAGAAAACCGACAGGGGGTTGGGATAGTCACCACTCCCAAAGGTCCTCAGGTGAGAGAGCTGAAGAAGGGCAATACGATCATTCGTCAGAATCGTCCTGCTGGGATTCAAATGTCAGTGTCGGCATGATCTTTCGCGAAGTGTCCGCGAACATGGCCTTTGCGATCCAAGAAAGCGAAGACCTAGATGAAGCCTCGTCGATAAAAAATGACCCCCGGGCCAAACATCTTAACGCAAAGTGGGAAATTCAATTTGAACAGCGCGAGCCTCCAACTGAAGATAATGTAATCTAAATAAATATGGAAGATGAAAAGAATCCTAAACCCATATTTATAAGTGAGAACCTATTATCGGAAGAGAAAGAGGAATTGATATCCCTCATTCGCGAGTACATCAACATTTTTGCCTGGAGTTATGAGGAGATGCCAGGATTAGACCCAAGTGTCGCAGTTCACAAACTGAACATCCGACCAAATACTAATCTGTAAAGCAACAGCAATGAAGATTCTGTCCAGAGATCATGGAAGGTATTGAAGTTGAAATAAAAAAGTTGATCGAGTCAAGCTTTATTTGCGAGGAAAAACACCCTGATTGGGTCGCGAATATAGTTCCTGTAACCAAGAAGAACGGAAAAATCCGGATTTGTATTGATTTCAGGGATTTGAATGAGGCCTGCCCAAAGGACGAATTTCCGTTACCCATCACAGATGTTATGATAGATAATACTTATGGGTAGGAACATATGACATTCATGGATGGATTCTCAGGGTATAATTAGATAAAGATGTACCCTGATGCAAATATGTACCCTGATGTTGAGAAACATACGTCCTTCAGAACACTGCCCGGAGTATACTACTATACGGTCATGCCCTTTGGCCTAAAGAATGCAGGTGCCACGTATCAACGTGATATGAACGTAATATTCTAAGAGCATCAGCAAAAGACAGTGGAATATTACGTAGATGATCAAGCAATTAAAAGTAAGAATAAGAGTGATTACCTACAAGATTTGAAGACAGTGTTTGACCTCATGAGGAAACACCATTCAAGATGAACCCGACTAAATCTTTTATGGAAGTCTCTAGTGGAAAGTTCCTCGGCTTCGTGGTAACTTCCAAAAGAATTTATCTCTACCCGGACAAGATTAAGGAAATTTAAGATATGCCACCTCCCCGCAACCTCAAAGAATTAAGGGGACCACAATGTAGGCTAACGTACATCTGCAGATTCATATCAAATTTGTCTGGTAAATGTCAACCGTTTACCAGGTTAATGAGGAAAGGAATGTCATTTGTTTGGGATGACGCATGCCAAAAGGCTTTCGAAGAAATCAAACAATATCTTACGAAACCACCAGTGTTCACAGTCTCAGTTTCGGGAATACATTTCCTGCTATATGTGAGGGCTACGGACCACTCCTTGGGAGCCTTGTTAGCACAGAAAAATGAGTCAGGTCATGAATAAGCTATTTATTATCTCAGCAAAATGATGATAGGGTCAGAACACTAATATAACCCAGTGGAGAAGGAATGTTTAGTTTTAGTGCTTGTAGTGCAGAAAATGCGACACTATTTAGTTGGACAAACCATTCACGTTATATTGAGAGTTAACCCCCTGAGAATACTAATGACTAAACCCGGATCGTTGAATTCCAGGCTATCTAATCGGGCTATTTTGTTATCATAATATGATATGCATTTTGTCATGCAAAAATCTATTAAGGGACAGGCCGTAGCTGATTTCCTAGCCGAGCACCCAATCCCGACATCCTCGAATTTGTGCGAAGAAATTCCTGGAGAGTTGGGTGAATGGAGTTCGAATCTAAAAGAAGGCATCTCGCAAGAGTTTCCAAAGGCAAATATTGTCACGAAAGGAGTATGGCAACTTTTCTTTGATGGCGCCTCTCGAATGGGATCTGAGGGAAAAATGACAGCGGGGTAGGAATTGTTTTCGTCTCTCCTTACAACCATATCATTCCTCGAGTTTACTCGTTAACAAACCTGTGCTCCAACAATGTTGCGGAGTATAATACCCTCCTAATCGGCTTAAAGATAGCTAAACAATTGGGGGTCAAATATTTGGAAGCATATGGGGATTCTCAACTTGTCGTCAATCAAGTTAAAGGGGAATATGAAGTCAAACATGAAGACCTTTTGCCGTACTGTCACGCAGTAATTAAGATAGCCGATGGTTTCGATAGTTTCTATGTCAGCCACGTAAAGCGCCATCGGAATAGCTATGCAGATTCACTGGCTTCCTTAGCTACTACATTGGCCTTTCCCAAACATGCTAAAAAGCAAATTACAGTAGGGAGCAGAGAATTATTCTGTCCAAAGGACGAACTCAAAGAGGAATTGAGGAAGCAACAGGAAGACGAGACTATTGTTTTCGAGTCAAATCTAGAACCAAGGGATTGGTGATTCCCTTATATAGATTACGTCCATTACGGCATATTACCTAAAGATCCAAAAGAAGTCAGAGCAATCCAAAGAAGTTCTATTATAATGCGGAGCTCCAGACATTGTACAAGAAATCTTATGACGGAATCTTACTTCGCTGTCTCTCTAACCGAGAAGCTCGAAAAGTACTTGAAGAAGCTCATGCTGGCATTTGCGGAGCACATCAACCAGGGCTAAAACTCTCATATAGAATCAGAAGATGGGTTATTATTGGCCAAAGATGATGACAGAAGTGGTTAACTATGCCAAGAAGTGTAAAGCCTACCAAATACATGCAGACTTTATACATCAAGCTCCAGGATATCTCCACCCAACGGCTACATTGTGGTCGTTTGAGCAATAGGGAATGGACATTGTCGGGCCAATTTCTTTGCCATCAACGAGAGGGCATCGATTCATTCTAGCTATAACAGATTACTTTTCAAAATGGATTGAAGCCATTTCCCTAACCGAGGTAAAGTCATCGGATGTGATCAAGTCATTAAACACCATGTGCTCTATCGTTTTGGAATGCCCAAGAGAATCATTCATGCCAACGAGCCTCAGTTCGTGAGCCAAGTATTTTCCAGATTCTACAACAAATACAGGATCGAAGACGTAGCTTTCTCACCATATTATCCTACAGGCAATGGTCTAGCAGAAGCTTTCAACAAGACCATAGTAAAGCTCCTCAAAACGTTTGTGTCATCCAATCAAAGGGACTAGGATGAGAAGCTCGGAGAATGTCTGTGGGCATATCGCACTATAGTCCGAACCTCCACCAACGCCACACCCTTTTCTTTAGTGTATGGGTCAGAAGCGGTCTTACCTTTGGAAATTCAGATTCCATCATTGCGAGTCGCACTAACGACAAGGATGATGCAAGAAGAACGACATCAATAAGACTCCAAGTAGAAACCTTTGATGATAAGCGGTTGGAAGCTCAACAGAGTATTGAACTATACCAGATGCGAATCTCTAGGAGTTTTAACAAAAAGGCCAAACGAAGAATTTTTGAAAAGGGCGATCTGATCCTATCAGTAAAAAGACCGATCATAACTAGCCAAAAGCCTAAAAGATGTTCCAGCCAAAATGGGAGGGGCCTTTTGTCATTGATACGGTTTACTCCAATGGCGTATATCGGTTGGCAAAACCGAATGATGATAAAATCATGATGCCAATTAATGACAAGTTTTTGAAGAAATATTATTCTTAGTAAAGTTGCAGAACACCAGTTGTAATGTAATCTAGGTAGTTCAATGCAAATGGCAAATAAAAGTTTATCTGTAATCGGGGGTTCATTAACAAAGATTTCCGGTTCCAGACTTAAAGATTTTTGAGCTGCGAATCAAAATTCATTTTTTCCAAATTTGTCAAGTTAAATAATACCTTTGGCGAACAAAAATTCCATTCCTCCAAATTTGTCAAGTTAAAAAATACCTCTGGCGAATCAAAATTCCTTTCCCCCAAATCTGCCAAGTTAAAAAAAATACCTCTGGCAAACCAAAATTCCTTTCCTCCAAATTTGTCAAGTTAAAAAATAGCTCTGGCGAATCAAAAACTGTTATACTGGAAGTCACTAAACAGTGCGAGTTTCAACGTGATCAGGGAAGTTAATGATTACTTCTATCCTGATTCGAGAAGTTCTTTCATTCGTAGCAACTTTGAGTGGTAAGAAAATTTTGGGCGATTTAAGGATTATCAAGTTAATGGTTATCTCTAATAATCAATATCAAAATTATTCATCAATCACTTCTAGTTATGCAAAAAGAAAGAACCCCTTTATTCATTATCAAATCAAAGATAAAGAGAGTTCCCTAGCACTATACAATCAACAAGAATGAATACAAATCACTGATATGAGAAAAAGTAAAAGTTAGAGGAATTATAAGAGAGATTACAAAAACTCGAACTAAAAGAAAAAGGATTTTCTTATACAGTTCGATGATTTAAGAGGGCCTTTATCTTCTCTTCAGCATCATTGATTTCCTGCTGGATGATCTCATAATCTTGAACAGTGGCTTGGCGACACAATTCCTCTTCACTAGCAATAGTACTTTGTGCTAAAGCGGCCTCAGTGCCTCTAGTTCGGCTTGCATCGCTTGAAGATCTTTTATCGCATTATCCCGTTGCCTGGATAAGCTCATAAGACTCTTCATTGACTCATCGCCTTCTTTAATAATCTTAGCTAAGAAAGCCTGAGCTTTAGCGATTGACTCCTGGGTCCTAATAATGGCCTAGTCATGATTCTTGACAACCGAGGTAGCAGTCTCTACTTGGAAAGCTAGATATTGACTGTCTGATTGGCTCTTCTCGAAGGAAGCCATGCAAGCATCAATTTTCTCTTTGAGCTCCTTCTGGAGCCCAAGTTGCTCCTCCATCAGCTTCTGGAAGGCAGCTTCAACTACTTCAGATTTATCAGCACTCTGCAATCTTGACAAAGACTTAGCATAGCCTTGAAGTTGAACTATCATAAGCCTATAAGGAGTAGCTTTTTCCTCCCCACCAATACTGACTATACCAGTCAAGTAAAGATGAAGAATATTGGCAAGAGAAGCAAAAGAAGCCCCTTTCAGTATATTCTCAATACAACGATCCAGAAAGTGGAGAAAGGTTTCCACTGTATCCTTTAGCAGGTTAATTTCAAAATCATCAACCTCCGCATGGGAAGAATCAGCTACAATTGGAACTGGTGTATCCTGAACTGTACTCTGCTACAGAGAAGCAGTATCACCCGTACTAGAAACAACAACTTCCATACACTCAGCAGAAGCAATGGTTGCAGCAACTGTAGTCGGAACAATATGGGTGACAGTTTCCATTGGAGGAACCGCTACTTCGGAAGTATTAACCGTGGAAACAGTGGTCTCAATCACCCCATAGGCTACTTTAGTCAGGACTTCCGCGATGGTGCTATCCTGTAGAGTGTCGTCTATAGCCATATGCTCTGAAGCTGGAGTCGAAGCAAGAGCTGTTAAAAGGAAGGAGTTGACGATTGAATGTTATAGTAACGTTAAATAATGAAAGAATTTCAAAAAAAAAAAAGAGATGGATAAAGTATAAAGGTGAACCAGAAGGATGAACACAGGATTCTCCAGGTCCGTACACCTCGGCTCGAACGTCTTCACTCAAGTAGACATATTTCCCGTGATCTGACGAAGGAGTACTAGAACCAAGACTTTTACGGCTGACATCATCATCATCATCTCCCCAATCATCATGATCTGTTGGAAGATATGCTACTTTGGAGGAATCTGATGCGCAAATTTTCCCAATTATCTCCACCTCGCCATCAACAACTTAATGAGTGAGGGTCGCAGAATCCCCTTGTGCAGTAGAAGAAGGGGCAGCTATCATCAACAATAGTATGGTGAGCGAGGAATGCAGATTCTTTTTGTGCAGCACCAGGCAGAGTGGCCACTTCATCACTAACAACAGTCTAGCGAGCGAGGGATGCAGAATCTTCTTGCGCAGGAAGAGCAGAAGATGTAGGAGCAGTCACCAATGCAGAGTCATTACGGAAGACAGGCCCTTGACTTCGACATTCTTGGAAGAACGAAGAATTAAAGCTGAGTCATCTTCATCTTCCCCTGGTTCCTCTGCAACTGTTTCCAGAGCTAAACCAGCTTCAAATGGTATGTCCTGCGGAGTGGTAGGCAAGTCACTGAGACGCCTCAATTTCTTCCGTTTGTACAAAAGTTTCTTTAGAGGAGATTTTGGCTGAGGAGAAGTTTCCTTCGGCGTCGGAAGTGGAGAAACATCAAGGGAAACAGGTTGGCCAGAAGGGATCACCGCACTATCACCTTCCTCCCCCTGTTGGATTGTTGGTTCCAAGTCTTCCGAACCACATTCTGCTCGAAATCGTCCATTCCAGCCACCTTTGTACTGCCAGCCTCTTTTTCTGAGCCTACCATGCTCTAATATCTTTCAAACAAGTAAAATTGGTGTTAAAATTCTGAGGTGCGGAGTTAGCATCCGCATACCATTTGCAGAAACAGAAACTCATATACGAGTTTGGAGTCTTGAGTGGAAGATCGAATCTGGCTTGATTACCACCCGTGATGAAGTGGAATAATGAGTGCCATATATTTCATATTTATAGCCTTTATATTACCTATTTTTGTATATAAATAATACTACTCGGGTATTTTTAGTGTCTTTTCAAATAATCCAATTCATACAAGGAGATGGTATGAAATCAAAGTTGGAGTAGGAAATCAAAGTCCGAAAAGTTTCTAAAGTGGGCGAGACTACGAGATCACGATGCTTCAGATAATCAAAGTGCACTATAGTCATCAAAATAAACTCAAAAGGAGAAAATACGCGCGGGGAAGAAAATTCATAAATTATTTCTTTATTTTAGCTGCTATTTAGCGGTAAATGCAGCTAAATTGAGGCCCAATGGTGGACCCACATGTGGAATTTTCTCCCGTGGCTTCATTGTAATCTTATAGTATCGCAATGGTATTAAAATTGGGTTTGGTTTTCTGTAGCCTATATATTAGCCGTATCCTTGTATTCTAGAGTTTTATGCAGTAGTTAATGTAGACTAGGATTTAGTTTGTACTCATTTTTCATTAATAAAATTAGGGTTTTGCTGAAGAGGTGGTGGCCACAATACCAGGCTCCAGAGGTAAGTCATTGCTTTTAATTCTTTATTCACTTTTTAGATAGAGTTAATTGCTTTCTAGTATAGATTTATTTAATTTCTAGATTATATTTAATTGCTTTCTAAAATCATGAGTAGCTAAATAGTTTAGCTCTAGGATGTAGATGAAGCTAGGATCCACCATGTAATTGTTTTCTTATATTTTTTTTCTTAATTATAATTAATAAATACATGATTTTTCTATAAAAAGATTAAAATACAAGAGCTCGAAGATTAAAACTTTGATAGGTTATACTTGAATTAGGTTTATTGATAGCCTATACTTAGTTAGGGTTTGAGGTTGTTGATTTTGTCTTTTTCATTGAATTATCTAAAGATTTAGTTTGTTTTTATGAAAAGTAGTATTTTTGATGAGTTATACTTACATACCACATGATAGCTCATACTTAGAGCACTTTAAATAAAGATCAAACTAAAAGATCTCCTTTTTATGAAAAAAGAAGATAATAGAAGTAAGAACATGGTTGGAAATTAGTGGATTTTAGATCCTAACCTATTTAGATTAACTCAACTTCAAACTAGAATTTTTTGTTAGTCCGTTAGACTAAGGAAAGAGTAAGGAACGCAAAAACACCTTAAATCACTATGGGACGACCTGTTAAGCGCTACAACCGATACTGTGCACTTGTAGTAAATATCACATCAAGTTTTTGGCGCCGTTGCTGGGGATCGACAGTGTTTTTCTTGTTTTTTCTAATGTTTTACGGGTTAACAGGGTGTGTTGAGTGTGCATGGAATAGAAATTGCAGATACAGAAAGACAAAAAGGATCAGAAGAGCCTCTGGACTAAGCAGCATAAATCAGAGAGTCAAACTTTTTAGTTTAGCCGCTATTTAGCGGCCAAAACCGCCAATTAGGGTGATTCTGAACCCAAATTTTCTCCTGTTCTGTGATTCGGTTCCCTAGTTCTGTAAAAAAATTCAAAAAAAAAACAATCAATTTTTTTTATTTTCTTTTCCATCTCTCTCCCTCTCCACCTTTTTCAAAAAGAAAAAAAAAATTTAAAAAATGTTTCAAAATCAAACTGGTTGCTATCATTGTCGTGATCCATATCATAATTATTATCAGTGTCCATGGATAGGAAGTTCGTTAGGACTAGGTCATAATCAAATTCACAACACATATAATGAACCTATGGGCTCTTCTTTTACACAAAATTACAATTATGAATGGATGGATAATTCTAATTTTGCATATAATCAAGAGTCATACCAAGAGAGTCCTCCATCTGATCCTTTCTTTATGGGTTATTCATTTTCATATTCTACATTCAATAATGAACAAGATATTCAATTGAACATGTTAGATGAAAGATTAAAAAGATTAATAGCAAGCTATGAATGTTATGAGAATATACCTTCAACCACTTCATATCTGTCATCAAATATGTACACAGATCTATCATATACATATCAAATTTCACTCATGATCTTGAGATGCAATCATTTGAACAAAATGAGAAAAATTACAATAATGAGTCTGAGGAACGAAGATGTAGAATAGAGGAAGGTATACAAGCTTTGCCACAATCATCCTCTCAAACTGCAGCTTATATGGAAGATCTTCGCAAAGCGATTTCTCAAACTAAATATTTTGGAGATCAACTATCTAATAATTTGATCATATTTGATTCCAACGAGCAACCACTTCAGTTATCTTTTGAAGTAGATATGATTCAAAATGAATTAAATAATTTTATGCATGATGAGTCTATAAATAAATATTGTGATCAACCAATTTTAGACCATTGCGAAAATAATTATGATGAAACTGGTGATTAAAAAAATATTTTGCTTGATGATTTATCTCATGGTGAGCTTGCTAGTGACACACTATCATTTGATTCTTTTGACGGAAATTGTGAAGAAATTTGTGAAGAAGAATTTTTATCCCTTCATAATAACTTGACTAATGATAAGTCCACTAGTATAGCATTTTCTTTTGAGAATTTTAATGACAGGATTGAAGAAAATTTGCATGATAAGCCTATAATACTTGAAGTTGGAAGGAACTATAGAAGGAAGAGATTATGGTACCTAATGATTTAGAAGGACGATCCAAAATTGAGCTCATGATTCCGCAACATCAAAGTGAGTATGTTATTTCACAAGTTGATAAAACCAAAATACGTACTACTATGAAAGATACTCGTGGGTCAAATATCGACAATAAAGGTACGATTTCCAACTTCAAAATTTTATTATTGAATAAAAAAAAGGAAAGTAAAAATAAACTGAGAAAAATCAAAAACAAGATGGAGATATTAAATGCAGAACTGACAAAAAGGTTAAGTTCATCCATATCAAAATATAAAAGGACATGTGGAAAGCGATCAAGAGATCGCAACCATTTGAATTTCTTAATAAGTGTATAATATTTGTATAATAGTTTTCTTATTTATTTTACCACCTTGGGTTCATGTATGAGGGCATACACGAGTTTAGATGTGGGGGAGTGGGTTAGGATATTGTTTTCGTGTTTTTCTATGATTTTAGTTTTTTTTAGACTTTTTATTTTATTTTTAGATGATTTTTGGGTTTCTTTATTTTACACTTTGGTTAGTTTTTAGGATAACTAACTGAATATTTTTTTAAAAAACCTGAAAAAAACTAAAAAAAATTTAACAACAAATTTATTTATTTTTATCAATAAATCAATCTAATTACAAATAAAGTAACAAATTTAGATTTGATATTGGATAGGAGAGTAGATTGGATGATACACTTTGAATTTTATGAAAAAAATTAAAATCCAAAAAATAAATACCGCTAACAGTAGTTTTGAGGTAAGTATACATCTATTTTTTACTTTATAATAGTTTATTAGGTTAAGGATAAAGATGATAACGATTGAGTAAGTCTTCTCTCTCTAAACAAAAAAAAAAGTGAGAATAAAATATTGGGGTGTGCCTGATATTAAGACAATAGTCTCGAGAGTGATAAAATAATGGGGTGCGCTTGGTATTAAGGCAATGACTTCGAGTGAAAAAAGAGTATGATCCAAGTAATTGGGTACTTTACGCCTAAGTAAGCGTGAATATTCGCATGAAAGGTGAAATATTCTAAAAAAAGGAAAAAGAAAAAAAGAGTATGAACCGAGTAATCGGGTACGTTGCGCCTAAGCAAGCGTGAATATTCGCATGAAAGGTGAAATATTCTTAAAAAAATTAAAAAGGAAAAAAAAAAGAGAAAAAAGAAAAAAATTGTTATGAGAGAGGAGATGAATCATGAGTTAGAGTTGGATTTTAAATACAAAGTAGACTATCACACGTGCACGTAGATGTATAGGAGCCAATAGATTATCTGTCAGTGGATTTTAAAAGATAGGATTTAAATTTTTGATTAAAATGATAATTGTATCTGATATGACGCTCGATTTCAAAATTGATAATCTAAATGCGTTTTTGAGTTTGTATATTAGTGAGACTAATTGATCAAAATATTAAAAAAAAGATTTTTCTTTCTTTTGTATAAAATTTTTATTTTTCTTGATTTTCGGTTATCCTTATTTTTCTTTTCTTTATTTCTTAATCTATTTTATTCTTGAATTTTGTGGGTATATTCACTGCAAACCTTCACGAGACAACGCTCATCCACTAAGGTAACCTAGGGATTTAAAGACTTTTTGCACATGCTAAGTGCAATCACGATTCCTGCGAAAGTGAATTAGGATTTTTTTTCTTTTTAGGGTCAGGTTTTGCTCAAAGACTAGCAAAAGATAGGTGTGGGGGTGTGATGAGTGCCATATATTGCATATTTATAGCCTTCATATTACCTATTTTTGTATATAAATAATGATACTCGGGTATTTTTAGTGTCTTTTTCTGGTAATCCAATTCATATAAGGAGATGGCATGAAATCAGAGTTGGAGTTGGAAATCAAAGTCCGAAAAGTTTCAAAAGTGGGCGAGACTACGAGAACACGATGCTTTAGAGAGTCAAAGTGTAATATAGTCATCAAAATAAATGCAAAAGTAGAAAATACACGCGGGAAAGAAAATTCATAAATTATTTCTTTATTTTAGCCGCTGTTTGGCGGTAAATGCAGCGAAATGGCAGCCAAATGGTGGATTCACACGTGGAATTTTCTCCAGTGGCTTCATTGTAATCTTGTAGTTTCAGAATTGTATTATAATTGGATTTGGTTTTCCGAAGCCTATATATTAGCCGTATCTTTGTATTCTAGGGTTTTATGTAGTAGTTAATGTAGATTAGGATTTAGTTTGTACTCGTCTTTCATTAATAAAATTAGGGTTTTGCTGAAGGGGTGGCGGCCACAATACCGTGCTCCAGAGATAAGTCATTACTTTTAATTCTTTATTCGCTTTTTAGATAGAGTTAATTGCTTTCTAGTATAGATTTATTTACTTTCTAGATTAGATTTAATTGCATTCTAGAATCATGAGTAGCTAATTAGTTTAACTCTAGGATGTAGATGAAGCTAGGATCCACCATGTAATTTCTTTCTAATATTTTTCTTCTTAATTAAAATTAATAAAGATATGATTTTTCTATAAAAAGATTAAAATACAAGAGCTCGAAGATTAAAACTTTGATAGGTTATACTTGAATTAGGTTTCTTGATAGCCTATACTTAGTTAGGGTTTAGGGTTGTTGATTTTGTCTTTTTCATTGAATTATCTAAAGATTTAGTTTGTTTTTATAAAAAGTAGTATTTTTGATGAGTTATGCTTGCACACCACATGATAACTCATGCTTAGGGCACTTTAAATAAAGATCAAACTAAAAGATCACCCTTTTATGAAAAAAGAAGATAATAGAAGTAAGAACATGGTTGAAAATTAGTGGATTTTAGATCCTAGGCTATTTAGATTAACTCAACTTCAAACTAGAATCTTTGCTTAGTCCGTTAGACTAAGGAAATAGTAAGGAACGCAAAAACACCTTAGATCCCTGTCGGACGACCTCTTAAGCGCTACAACCGACACTGTGCGCTTGTAGTAAATATCACATCATGGAACAAAGCCCGAGCTCCTTCGAGCAAATTTCCAGCAAAACTTAATTCCTTGTTGGGATTGCCAACATAGAGCTGATCATACCGAAACTGTCGAGCAAAGTGATTCAGATAATAAGGCTCTATATAACAGTGGTTCCTCAAACGGAGAACCAGATGCCCTAGACGGATATTTATTAATCACAAGAAGCATCCTCGGGACAAAGTAGTAAATTTGTCAACACCAGCAACGTCCGCAAATTCCTCCCCATATCCAGCATTTGAAAAGTAGGGGAAACATTTGAACAACTCAAAGTTCACGTGATAGCGAAGAGTCTTGCGAATTGCAGCCATATAGCCCCCTTTCCATTGCGATCTCTCATAATGTTGTACTTAGGGAGAACTTAAATCAACCTCCGAATCAGCAACACTCATTAGAGTGGGGCAGTGCAAGACCAACTATGCCATCAAATAAGTATAAGGAAGCCTCAGCGCGTAGATTAGGAGTCTTAGTAATCAACTCCCCTCTGCTGTTTTGCTCCTTCTTTACATTACAGAACTTATCTACCAGCTTCCTCAATCCACTTTGGATACTGCACACCATCGCGGGCAATAAACTAAGCTGCCGACCAAACACGAGGAAGACGGCTGGGAATATCGCTCTGATGGGTATGGTATTCTGTGAAGGAATCACACATTTCTTCAACCTAAGCATTAAATAACCTGCCAGGAAAGCTGGATCAGATAAAGATTGAAGGGCTTGATAGTGAAAGTTTTCAAAAGATGTTCCCGCTTTGAAGACATCCTTATCAGATTCGGCAACATAAGCAACTGTCCCGAAATTGGCGATCCTTCTCTCGACCTCCTTTCAGAAATTGGAGGGAGACGGGTAAGATTATGTTTATTCTATGAAAAATTCTGGAGAAGATACTGCAGCCACTTCTTTTGCTTTACGCTACGAGTGCCAGAGATATGAGTACAAATGTGATAGTGGCAAAGTAATTCCCAATAAGTGTCATAGACCATAGGGTCTTGAGTCTTCAATAAATGAAGCTCTTCCCTTGTAGGGACATGCTCTTCATATGGGATGTCTTCCATAGGTAGCCCTGAGATTTCATGCATCTCATGCAGGGCGAAACCCAATTCGCTGCAGGGAGAGAAGACTGTACATGTATCAGGATTATATAATTCCAACAAAGAAAAGAAATGGAATTGACTAACAGAATTGCCATACTGAATCGCCCTAATGGCGTGGTAAATGTTTGCATGTTGGAGCTCTGAAAGCTCTCAGAAAGAAATCAGTCAAGATTGCCCACTCCCCTTTCGAAGAACAGTGAACCCATCCAGGAGGACGGAAGTCTTAGACTGAAAATTTACCTTACGTATGACGAACCGGTGCAGGAAAGTCTGAGCAACTATGGGTGTTTCACCTATAGGAAAATCCTGTTTGAAAGACCCTATAGACAATCCGCAAAAATACTTCCCAGTACAACGAGGGAAAGCACCTTGTGAATTGAATGCTCCTAGCAAGACACCATCTTGCGGTTTATTTAAATGCCAATCCATTTATCTAGGCATGGAAAGAGATTAAAAAATAGAAATGGGTAAGATCTTTCCATATCAGGAAGAAACAAGTTACGACCGTTAACTTGGCGAAGCCATTTCTAATCTCCGTCATCCAGACCATCGTCAGGTGCCGAGAGGTGATCACCAAATAGGAAGGCAGGTTTGCTCAAGAAAGTTCGATTGTCCCATTCGAAAGAAGCAGTGGTCATCAGTTTTCGCAATATCGGGCAAGTAGGATTGAGAATTTTGCTTTCCCTTTCTTGGCCACCGGAGGCGGTGCAACTTGGAAAAGTTTGGCTGAAACTAAACTCCCTCTTCCCCTCATAGCCACTAGAAAAACCAAAATAATGGTCTTTCGGCTAGGGGTTTAAAGCGTAATCATCTGCAAAGAAGATTTTGAGATCAAAACAAAAGAAAAAAAAGACTTTCCATAAAAAGAATTGTCTTTTAATGTAAAGTAAGAGAATTTCTTCCAACCAAGGGTTCATGCCGAACCACTATGGAACTAGAAGTGGTCCGAGAGTCCCGATGACCGCTTGCAGAAGCATCAGATGAGGAAACTTTCTTTGGCATTATTTGCAGACTAAAGAAATCTATCACGAGAAAAATCAGAGGTTAACGGAGGTCGAAGATGAAAAGCCTTAACCTTGAAGAGAAGCCTGGAGCTCAAATTTCTCAGAAAGAAGTTACAAATGCCCTATTACACAAAACTGAGATTATATAACAGATGATTTGACAACCGAGATCTTTGGATGGATGTGATCTCTGGCCCGAATCTCGTGAGTACCTTTTTATTTAATGTGGCTCAGAGAACGTCTCAATTTCTATACCGTATAAAGTAACTGCCTTCCGCATTTTCCGCAACCAAAAGGAAAGTTCGCGACCCTAATACAGTCATTTTCTTCTTCAAAAGAAAAGTTTCCAACCCAAATACAGAGTCGTTTTCTCCTTAAAAAAATGAAAGTTCGTGACCCTAATATAGAGTCGTGTTCCTTTCGAAATGAAAATTCGCGACCCTAATACAAAGTGGTATTTTCCTTCAATAGTTAAAAATCGTGGCACTAACACAGAGTCACATTTTCCTTCAAAAGGAGCAAGACAGAGTCAA
>JAYEPQ010000001.1:24269829-24344829 GCA_036321105.1 Dracaena cambodiana
ATCTCTATAACATATCATAGTCAAGTAATAACTATACCATCAAGAAATAGACTATTGAATAACCAAGTTAATATTTTTACCATAAACTATCGATTGGAAAACTTAAACATGATTATATAATCAATAAAAAAAAAAAAAATCCAAACAACAAGTTAGTACCAAACTATTTTAAATCAAGTGTTTATCTTCTTACCCAACACTAACATAGATTAGTTACTAATGGTCATAATGATTTCCAAAGAAAAAGAAAAGAATCTTTTATTATCATACTCACAAAGGAGTAAGAAGTAACAATCTTAAATTGCTCAATGAAGAAGAAAAACTCAAAAGAAAACTAACTTTCTATTAATCTCCCTGTATCTCTCTATATCCCCTATACATGATACAAGGGGTATTTATAGCCCTAGTTGAGTTACCAAACTTTAGTGTTTTGAGTTCATATAAATTCTATTTTATAACTTTTTTAAAGTCATATCCTCATATCTGATATTGTGATACTAATAGCTACTTCAATAGTAGCTTCAATAGCCATGCTCAGGCGTTCACAGTGTATCAACACTATCAACAGCAGTTTTGACAACTACTTTGATAGTGGTACTCTGGTTAGCTCAGTCTTCAATTTACCCAGGGGCTATTGATAACGCCTAGTTGGTTGTCAACAACCATCTGTCTAGTGCATATTAGAGTCGTGCACACCTCTTGTCTTCACATTGAAACTCAAAAATCAACTAAACCACATCAAATGCTTGTTATGTTAGATAAATACTCAAGTTGAGAATTTTACTTCGACGCATAAAATATTATTAATATCATATCATTCAAGTGAAAAGTGGATTATGAATGCATAAATTATAATACGAAATAGCACAATTTTGACTCATAATCACCCCCGCCCCCCCGGAATGCTAAAAGAGCCATTGGGGTTTTTTGTTTTTCAAAAAAGTTGTTTCAGTTGGTTTGTACAATTTTGTTATGTTTTTCTGTAATACCCCAATTTCTTAGTTACCTAAATTGTTATGGTACAACTACATGCTTGGAAACCCTAATTCGGCCATATTACCTAAATCATCTTATGTCTAATTTATCGTAAATTCTGTAATGCAAAATGATATTCCAACACATGAGTTATCATTATTCTATTTTTTTAGATTTATGCTAATTTTCTCGTAATATACTAAGGAGTTCTAAATCTAATGAACACCTACACCTGATTTACAACCGATTGGACACTCGTCTAGAAATTTATAACTCCAAATAACATTCATTAGTGGGTTATTATTTTACTAATATTTATAGTTTTTGAAAAATTTCTAGATTTTTTTAAAAAACCCCAAAAATTGGCTAAATACTGAATATTAAATCATACCGATAATAATTTATGTATTTTGTATCTTCTACTCTAGACATCAAAAAATATACAACAAATTTCTATTTCTTCTATCATCCATATCTTCTTCCAATATTATTGTGGTAATTTTGAAGAATATTGTATGGAATTGATATTATTAAATTTCAAAGTAAATTAAAACTTATGAAACTAAATCAATTAACTAAATTTCTTTCCACTAAAAATCTTTAGTGGTGCTAAAGTATCAACAAATAAAATTTAGGGATGGTTTGGTAAAGGTTAGGAGACTTAAAAGAGAATTGCTTAATTATTAAATTTACTAAAATTATGATTTTGCCATTACATTATATACACACCCATCATCTTAATTGACTCATTTATTCCTCACACAAAGTGTCTTTTAGTCTCCCTACTAATATGCACATATTCGACTGCTGATGAAGGAAAGAGCTTAATCACAGGAATTTATAGCAATATTTGTAAAAAGAATCTTGTAAGTAACAACATGCATTTATCATCCATCATCTTAATTGACTCATTTATTCCGTACACAAAGTGTTTTTCAGTCTCCCTACTAATATGCACATATTCGGCTGATGAAGGAAAGAGCTTAATCATAGGAATTTATAGCAATATTTGAAAAAAAAAAAAACTTGGAAGTAACTACATGCATTTTTCACTTCTTTATTATTCTTTCCTGTTTATAGGTGAATGGTGTTGTATATTGTTATATACTGAGGAAATATGTTATTCTAATTTTCAGTATATTTCATAACTTATTGTTTGAGATCACACAATTATGATAAATGATTTTCGTAGGCAAAATTATATGGACTGTAGACACTCTATGAACTAACCAAACTAAATGGAAAATCAATTTTTTGTTTCAAGAGATTCTTAAAAGCTGTATAACACTAGAATTTTTGTTGTTGAGGAATCATTTTTCTGTTCAACTCAAAATTGATTGCTCTTTTTACATTTTAATATATCAATTTTTCTATCAGATTATATGATCCTTGCTTGCAATATTGTACTTCATTAACATATTTATTTTGTTAGACTACTTTTGTAATATTAATCTTTAACAAATCTTAAATTTAGGTTTATGGGGAAATTCCTGACACTACCCCTATAAATTATTCCATTCAAGATCAATCACATTCCTAAGGATCTAACGAAATATTTAGTCACCCTCTCTCTTCTATTGGTCATAGCCCACTAGTTATCATGAAACAACTCACTTGGTATACATTTAAAGATTTCGTACTGGTATGTCCTCTATAACATTGTTTTAATTTTTTGTATTGTTGGGTGAGCTCAATTCCAATAAGAAATATAGATCCTCCTCTATAACATTGTTTTAATTTTTTTTATTGTTGGGTGAGCTCAATTCCAATAAGAAATATAGATCCGTAAAAGGATCTGAATCCATATGGCCTTCGTGAAGTTGTCAAGAAGAAAGAGTTTTAGGATGAGATTTCTTCTTTGGTCTAGATATCCTTAATTTAGTTTAGGTTTTTAATTAACTCTATGAAGTTACAAAGAATGAAAGAGTGGAGGATTTGTCTTGTATTTGTTATTACAGAGAAAATGAAATAGTCTTGTTGAAAGTTGTACAAAAAAATATGCATTAGCTCTACTTTAGCGAAAATTTATGTGCGTAATGTGATTATAATATCTATTTGTAGAAATAGCATATCTCTTTAAACAAGCCACATTTTTTCTAGACCACAAAAAAATATGTATTTGCTCTACTTTAGCGAAAATTTATGTGCATAATGTGATTATAATATCAACTTGTAGAAATAGCATATCCCTTTAAACAAGCCACATTTTTTCTAGACCTCACAGATAGCATTTTTTTTTTATTTCTATACAATATCTATCATAGAAGAGGATTTATATCACAAAGAGCTAAGCATAAAATCAAAAATACATGACATACAACTTTGGTAACATCTATAATGCATAATGGATAAAATTATTCTGAAAATATGATGATAAAATCAATTCTGAAATATCTTGCTATATGTTTGTGCGTCGGAATATGATATGATAACTAACTTCTAATTTCTGACTTCTGAATTCTGATTCTGATATTAACATACCTGCACACTAGATCTATATTATGAGTTACGATGTTCGGGATAAGTTTAGCTACACTCAAACATAAATAAACCTAGATCAATGAAAAGCTATAAGATAAATAAGAATCATATAGTGTAAAGCTTTAAATGATTATATTTTAGGAACTTAGACTTCATTTAAGCGGTTTTCGATTATACTTGTTCACTATCTGATCTGATTTTGAGATCCCGAATTGAAGCATATACTCTAAAGTGGAATTTATTATGAATGTCTTTCAGCACATAATGTTTCGGCATCATGAATCTGATGTAAGGTCATCAATATGTACGAACAATTATATGATAACAAAAAATAGTATTATCTTATCTATAGTAATAGTTTCAAATATCTAATTAATTAATAATATGTTTAGTTTCTGATAGACATAAGATATGAAGGAGATCTATTGTCTGTATTTGATAGCATACTCATGTACATCAGATTTAGATGTGATTTCATGTTTATTTGTTTCCTAATTTGCATTATCACGACGGAAATTGAAATAGCATGCTCATGATTACCTACTCTGAGTGCTATAATAGCACAATCTCTTTTCTTTTTTTATGTTACTTATTGGGTGTAATCATGTAGATTCTAAACCTAGGTCTAGAAGACAACCAAGGAGAAACAACCTCAATCAATGATTCATACTTGAGCCGGATGAGTGTCAATAAGCAATGGATATCTTCTAGAAGTCGTTTGTTCATATTTGTTTATATTTTTTTTTACTTAGGCACTACTTTACTATTCTGTTCTTTTGGTTATTTTATGTTCATGTTCATAATAGTGTGTTATCTAATGTTATCAACTATTATAAAAATAAAATATTTTTTAATTTTTGACATGTTGTTGATACACTTAAATGTGATAGTAGTTATGTTTATCTCAAGTTCCTATGCCTGTGTGTTATCAAGTATAATTTAAATAGTATCCTTCATTTTAAGAAGCAGCTGAAAAGGGGGTGCTACATTGTGCTATTAGTGCTTAGGTAGAAGATTATAGGACTACAACCACAAAAGACTTATCTATAATCGATTTTTGTTAATTTATCCTTGATCTTAGTCTTTTGTCTTATCCTTATTGTGTTTGTCTTTTCATTTGAAATTCCTGTTTGGCCCAATCCAGAACGATGATGACAAAGCATAAATGCTTGCAAGGAAAGAGGATCCATTAAAAGTAGAGTAGTAGATTGTGAATATGGAAAATATGTTTAAACTGATGCGAATTTGAGGAGAACTAGATGGAGATAATATACATTCTGTTGACTAATGTGGTTAGGGCATAGTGGCCGGTCAAAGTGGTGAGACACAAGGAACCTCTAACCAGAAAAAATTTATTAAGGCATTATACACTAGGTTCTTTCATGCTTCAGCTTGGCAAGAGATGTAGAGGAAGTTTAGGACCTCCAATAAGTGGGTTAGATAGTAGATATGTATGTAGTCGAGTACATGAGACGTAGCTGTTTAACTCCAACTTTGGTAGAAGTAAGAACATTTATTTGAACAAGGATTATCTAGCAACTTAAGCCTATAAGATGTATTCTTAGGTGTTCGATGGCATATCGGCTATAGCAAGTATCTAGAGAAGTGAAGTTAGTTATAAATAAGAGATTGGTCCACCAAGAAGTTAATCCTACAACTAGTGAGCATTGAGGTTCTTCAACAAAGTGATAGGCGTTCCAACACGTGGTCCGGGATATGCAAGTTTTACAAGGTACTGGGGCATTGTCAAGAGGGATTACAGATTGGTCCAAAGGAGTATGCTTTCAGATACGGGTCAACCAATCACTAGGTAGTTTACTATTCAAAGATGCCAAAACAGCAGACGGAAACAAAAGTATTATGTCAGCTCAACTATAGGCATACCATCAGCTCACAGGGGTTAACGGAAAAATTTACTAAGGCTATTAGAGACATAATAACTAGCATATATTTAAATTCTTAAGGAGGTGCAGTCTTGCAAAACACTAGAATAGGTTCGATCCAGTATAGCAGATCAATGACACAATTCTTGTATTATAATTGTTTCTTTTTCGTCCATATTTTGAAATTTTTTGACTTTTAGTTTTAAATTTCAAGATTATTATTTTTTTTTTAATGTAGGTAGGATAAAATACGCGTGATTTTTAGTTACCTTTAACCATTATGGTATATCAATAGTGTTAGAAACCCTAATTTATAGTGATAACCGATTATCTTTCTAGCTAATCTGCCTCAAATTTTGTATGTTAAAATTGTATTCCGAATTTCTAATTCCTAACTTCTGAATTCTGATTTTGACATCAATGGACATACTAGATATGTATTATGAGCTGCAATGTTCCTAATAAGTCCACACACATTTTGAAATAAATAACAAAGAATTAATGGGAAAACTACTCGATGAATAATAATCATATCAAATATGACTTTAGGTGATTGTAATCAAGGAACCATGACTTTCGTTGCAGCAGTTTCAGGTGGTACTGGAATACTATCTGATCTGATTCTAAATTACCAAAGTAAAGCACTTGCTCTGAAACGGAATATTCTGAGTGCCTTTTGGTACATCATGATTCAACGCTATGAATATGATGCTAAACCTTGGATATATATGGGCACTTGTATGATAACTAAAAATAGCACTATATTATCATTCAATAGTAATTTCAAATATCTAACTAATTAATAATCAATCTAGTTTTAGAGATCTGGCATAAGACCTAAACAGGACTTGTATTTATATCTAATCTATGTAATCTAAACATGACTTGTTATTTATATCTAACCTATGTAATCTTATGCATTTGATTTAATACCCTAAATTCTGATCCTAGATCAGAAAGATTAGATAAGAGAACCAATCTTAGTCAACTATCCATACTTTCTCGAGCATGCTGAGCATCAGTAAACAGTAGGAGCATATTTTGGAGGTTATTTTTACAAATCTTTTTATATTTAATTTTTGCCTGGGCATTTCTTTGCTCTTATGTTTTTTTATTCTTTTCTGTTCATATCCAATGCAGTATGTATATAATAAGAAAATTTCAGTTTTGAATATTTTATTTATTCATTATGTACTAGTAATTATGATTATACCAAAATCTTGTATATGTTTGGCTGTCTAGTGGAATTTATGTGGCTTCCTCTATTTTGAGAAGCAGCTAAAAAATAGGGGTTACTTTCTTCCCCAACCCTATGGATTCATTTGTATAAAAAAAATTCTCTAATTCTCAACTCTCATAATCTCTGTCGAATTAGTGTGAATTCTCTCTCAAGCCTCTTAAACATTTGAATTCTCTCAATGGTTCTCTCTAATCACTTTTAACAAGTTAGAACAACTTCCTTCCACTCATAAGTTTGAAGTATCAATTAATTAATTTTAATATTGATAATAAAATTTTATAGTTTAAATAGTAAAATGAATGTTGTAACTCGCATCCCAAGATAAAGATAGTGTTCAGCGATGTATCATAAATAAATACGCCAAGCCTAAAACACATAAATACATATGTACAACTGCCACAAATATATACATATATACCATAAGATAACAATATGAATTTAAAAAATAATAAGTTTCTCCCATAAAGGGTCAATACGAGTTTATAGGAGGGCCAAACAATCTTTATTACATTATCAAAAATTTTAAGTAAACGAAAGAAAAATAAATAATAAAGTTTCTTTAAAAAATAGAAAACAAACTAGAAGAGTCTCTATCGTGTCCCTCCTACAGCAAATACACTTATTGAGAATCTGCTAACTCCTTAAAATATGATTCCAACTGTAGTGGGTTTTCCTCTTCGTTAACCTGCAAATCAGTATCTGGGCATGCCAAACCAGTGTCATTAGAACGACCTTGCAAGTGCTACAAAGAAATGGATAATAACACACAGACACGCTATGTGTAATCTATATATTTACACATACGCATGAAATAAGTGATATACAAAATATATGATATGATAATAAAAAAAAATATCTAATTGATTGATTTATGAATTTAATATGCTTGTTTTGAATATAATAGTGGTCCACACGTAGCATCTGCATGTTCTGAATGATATAATAGCAAATATAGAAAAGATAAGATAAATATGCATATAAAACTTCTTATGTCTTATTGATGTCTAATACGAATTAGTTTGGAACTATTAGGAGAAAAGACCACATATTTTAAGAGGGTCCCGTACATGTCCGGGACCATGACCCCAAGACTCCTGGTACTGCTCCAAGACGTACCGATAGATACTCAAGAATGATAGACGAGTATATGCTCCGGGCCGAAGCCCTATAATCATGACATGACGGTGATCCAGTAATCACTCGGAACCTCTATAGTAGGTTCCTAAGTTCGGCTGCACAACCTTAAAATTTATACCTCTCAAAATACATGTTCAAGTTCCCCCGTTTAGTTCCCCCATACCTCGTTATTACATTCCATATTCTAAGAATAACAATTCTATAAACAAGCATGTAAATAACAATGTAAAATAAATATGCACACGAATATATATTGGTTTCACTTATGGTGAAAATGTCACACAATGAACTTGTTACAAAGAGGTAAATGATCAATTTAATCCATCATATTTGAAAATTCAAATCTAGTACAATGGACATATAATATTTATAGATTCTGTACGCATGCACAAGTGCACACATATATATGGTCTGTGTTTGTGTCTTTTTTTAGGAAGAGGCATGCATGTCTATTTTAAAGAAATACATTCATATATTTTTTTCTAGAATTTCTTTTCGTAAATAAAATGGATGACAGAGCAAATATCCAAAAAATATATATACATATAAGAAAAGCCTATGCCTAATAGGTCAATAAAAGTATATAAAAAAATAGATTAAAAAAAAAGAGTGTTTCCATATATGAAAATAACAGAATTATTATCACAATACATCATGATACTGTAGAAAAAATGTTATTGAATTAGCTTAGATACAATTAATGATCAGTAATAGATCTCCTAAATTGTTAAGATAATCCGCAAACAATATATATACAAAATAATCATTAAATCTCTTTTTTTTTCTTTTTACGATTACAGAAGGTAATAATCTATTATAGAAGCTACTAATAAGCACACCGGTGGCATCTCAAGGAATAAGAAAAATTTATATTGAGGCATAAAAATAATGAATGGCAAACCTATTAACAAATAATAAAATTTTACACATTGAATCTTGACACTATGAGGAAAAACATTAAAACAAATACTTAGATAAATAAATTAATTAATATTTTTTTCTTCAATGATTTTTTTTTCTTTTTTTTTTTCCATTTCTAATTTCTATTCAAATGAACAGAACATGTTCTGTTCATTTGAACAGAACACTTTTTTTGAGTTGCCAAAAATCTTAATTTTATTTTATTTTATTTTATTTTGAGTTTCCCTCTCTGTTCTGTGAAGAGAGGGCTTAGATTCTCTCTTTTTTTGTTTTTTTTCTTTTAAAAATATCTAAGTCAAATAAAGCAATAGAAAAAAAAGTGACAATAATACACTTATCTTGATTTAAATTAACTACAACATAGAACTGTGGAAAGGAACAAAATATTGTAAATAAAAGAACACTCCATTTGTATGTTAAAATGATATAACTTTTGATATAGAGTTAGCACTTGCACCAACATATATATTCAGGAAAAAAAATATGAACTTCTTGATTAAAAAAAAAGAATATAAGAGAATCATAAAATGATAAGAAAGCACTTGCCTAAAAAATAAAAGCTCCACTTGAAAATTAGCTGTTAATGATTTGGTTCAGGTTAAGTTATTTTTTCCTTTTTTTCTTTCCCTTTTCTTTCCTCTCTCTCTCTCTCTCTCTCTCTCTCTCTCTCTCTCTCTCTCTCTCTTTCTCTTTTCTTCTCTTTTTTTTTTGCTATTTTTCTTTTGTTCTCTTCTGTGCTCGGTGGCGGAAGAGAAAAAGACATCTTTTTTAAATTTCCCGTATCTTGTTTTTTTTAATGAATGTTTACAAATTTTGGTTTGTGTAAGAGAAGTTTAGATATAAATTAGATCTTCCTAATCTTATAGTTTTAGCCAAATCTGTTATGATCAAACTAACCAGTATTTTGGATAAACTCAAATCATATGATAGATAAAAGATAATATTAATTATTTAGTAATTATAAATAATTACTTTAATATTTATGATAATTCATTTTAAAAAAATAATCACAAAAAATATTGTATAGGAAAATGGGATGTTACAATCTACCCATCTTAAAAGAAAATTTCATTCTCGAAATTTAATTTAAGGCAAAACATATATACTGACATTAATAAGTAATGATATGAAATGGAAATGAGCCCCCAAGTTTAGTTGTGCACTCTTATTTAAAAGGGAAAAGACTGAGAAGGTTAGTCAACTTTCACAAAATACAAGGTATCTATATTTAGTGAGAAGTTAAATAGACAATTGAATAAAGCAAATAAGAGAGTACGAAATCAGATAGAATATAATTTAGTATAATTCAAACTAAATAGTACCTTTTTATTGCATTACTGTTCACACTAGCTTGGTTTGTTGTCAGTGTGAGTGCATGTTCATGTCTCTGGTTCTCTCCTGCATGTGCCCTCTGGAAAGCCTACCATTGAGTTGCAAGTGGAGGACCCCTCTGAGTAGGCTCCAAAGGTCTCTGTTGTGGTGGCGCCAAGAGTCTGCATTGTTGTGGAGGTGCTGAAAGTCTTGCCTGTTGGGATTGTGATGCTGGCATCCGAGACATGTCTCTAGCCTCACTTCGGAAAGGACATGATCCAATCTGATGTTCTGCTAATCTACAAATCAAACACAGATTGTGTGTTCGCCAACACTGCTTCTGAATATGTTCTGGTTTTGAACAGTAACCACACACCACTAGTCAATTTTGTTGAGTGAACTGGCGTTACTCTAGTAGTGGGGCATCATTATTAGCCAAATCTCCTGCTACCTGTGTAATATTTCTCTTCTGGGATCCAAGTTGAGCCTTTTTCCTCCTGATTGCTATTTGCTCTTGAATTCTAGCAGCATTTAAAACCTGAGCATACGTTTCGAACTATGGGGTAGCTATGCGCTCCTGAATCTCAAAATCCAGTCCATTCTGGAATCTTTGTGCCCTATCTACTTCTTGAACTACCAACAATGGGGCAAATCTGCTCAATCGAACAAATTCTACTGCATAATCATCTACTATCCTATTTCCTTACCTCTAGTGGATGAACTTCTGCTCCAGTTCCCATTGTGTCGTCGATGGGAAGAACCTTGTATAAAAGCTCTCCTTAAAGGCCTCCCATGTTATCGGTTTTGCCAACCGACTCTCCTCGGTCAACCACCATGTGCGAGCAATATCCATGAATTGTATTTTGATCACCTCTACACGGTCTTCATCCACTACTCGTGCTGCACCCAACAGGTTCTCAGTATCTACCAACCATTGTTCTACCTTTATGGGTTTCTCAGTTTCATAAAACTGTGATGGGTTCAACTTTCTAAAGTCGAAACACTGCCCGTCTTCTGTTTTCCAGCCACCAACTCCTGTTGCAACATCTCAGTTTGTTGCTATTGGTTCTCAATAAGCCTCCTAAGCAATTCCAACATGTTGGGATCTTCTGCTTGGAGAGTGGTACTTGAGGAAGTAATGAGACGACTAGTCATTTCTCTGAAAGATGAATGACTTGGATTAGATCGAAAAACAAAGGATAAAAGGAATGATAGGATATAAGGAATCAAAGAAACAGGACATGTACAAGAATCAAAGGTAATTGCAATTTTGCGTATGCATATGTGGCAGTAATTCTAGTTTGAGACTTCTAACCAGAAAATAATATCGAACCTAGCCTCTGATACCAACTGTAATGCCCTGCA
This sequence comes from Dracaena cambodiana, assembly GCA_036321105.1. Classification (NCBI taxonomy): domain Eukaryota; kingdom Viridiplantae; phylum Streptophyta; class Magnoliopsida; order Asparagales; family Asparagaceae; genus Dracaena; species Dracaena cambodiana. Next base: position 24,281,143 of record JAYEPQ010000001.1, read on the forward strand.
TCCCAAGATACGGGTAGCGTTCGGCGACATATCATAAATAAATACGCCAAGCCTAAAACACATAAATACATATGTACAACTGCCACAAATACATACATATATACCATAAGATAACAACATGGATTTAAAAAACAATAAGTTTCTTCCATAAATAACAATCAATACGAGTTTATAGGAGGGCCAAACAATTTTTATTACATTATCGAAAAGTTTAAGTAAACGAAAGAAAAATGAATAATAAAGTTTATTAAACAAAAGAGAAAACAAACTAGAAGAGTCTCTATCATGTCCCTCCTACAGCAAATGCACTTATTGAGAATCTCCAACTATGGTGGGTCTTCCTCTTCGTTAACCTGCAAATCAGTATCTGGGCGTGCCAAATCAGAGTCGTTAGAACGACCTTACAAGTGCTACAAAAAAAATGGATAATAACATATAGACACGCTATGTGTGATCTATATATGTACACATATGCATGAAATAAGTGATATAGAAAGTATATGACATGATAATAAAAAAAATATCTAATAGATTGATTTATGAATTTAATAAACTTGTTTTGAATATAATAGTAGTCAACATGTAGCATCTGTATGTTCTGAATGATATGATAGCAAATATAGAAAAGATGAGATAAACATGCATATAAAACTTCTTATGTCTTATTGATGTCTAATACGAATTAGTTTGGAACTATCAGGAAGAAAGACCACATATTTTAAGAGGGTCCCGTACATGTCTGGGACCATGACCCCATGACTCCTGGTACTACTCCAGGACGTACCGCTAAATACTCAAGAATGATAGACAAGCATATATTCCGAGCCGAAGCCCTGTAATCATGACATGACGGTGATCCAGTAATCACCCAGAACCTCCATGGTAGGTTCCTAAGTTCAGCTGCGCAACCTAAAAATGTATACCTCTCAAAATACATGTTAAAGTTCCTCCGTTTAGTTCCCCCCATACCCCGTTATTACATTCCATATTCTAAGAATAACAATTCTATAAACAAGCATGTAAATAACAATGTAAAATAAATATAATGACTGTATTGAAGTTTGGGCCTCTACAACTTCATGATCCTTTAACTTTGCTCACTTTTAACTCTTTTCTAGATTTAGTTTCCTAATCCGACTCTGAGTTTATACCATCTCCATGTAGGAACATGTTTACCTAAAAAACACACTAAACATATCCGAGTAGAGTTAATTATAAACAAAAGTAGATAATATGGAGGCTATAAATATGCAATATATGACACTCATCAGTTACCACTCCTGAAAATCTCTCAGAAGAAAATTCTAAGGAGCTTCAACATTCCCATTCATCAGAATCATTATGCTGGGATTCAGAAGTGTTTGAGCCATTTTTCAAGAAGCCTTCTTCAACATGGTCTCCACAGATCTAGAAGAACGGGATGATGAAGAATTGTCACAAATCAAGGATAATTTCTGGGCAAAACTTCTAAATATGAAGTGGATAGTTCAGTTCGAACAACGTGAACCTCCAACTAAAGAAAAAGTGATCCAAATAAATATGATCAACAAAACTAATTCTAAACCCATATTTATAAGTGAAAATCTATCCTTTGAGGGAAAAGAAGATATGATTTCTCTCATTCGAGAATACATTGATGTTTTAGCCTGGAATTATGAAGATATGCCAAGATAGACCCAAAAGTGGCGATGCACAAATTGAACATCCGATCAGAAGCAAAACCTATCAAACAACAATGAAGGTTCCATCCATAAATAATGAAAGCCATTGAAGCCGAAATCAAGAAGTTAATTGAATCGAGCTTCATCCTCAAAGAACAACATCCAGATTGGGTCACAAACATAGTCCCTATGACTAAGAAGAATGGAAAAATTAGGGTTTGCATTGAATTCAGAGATTTGAACAAAGCATGCCCAAAAGATTAATTTTCATTTCCCATTATAGATGTCATGATCGACAACACTTGTGGCTATGAACGGATGTCGTTCATGAATGGATCTTCAGAGTACAATCAAATTAAAATGTATCCTGACAATGAGAAGCATATGTCTTTACGAATACTACTAGAGATGTACTGTTATACAGTTATGCTCTTCGGTTTGAAGAATATCAGCGCCACATATCAACGCTCCATGAACACTATATTCTAAGAGCATCTCGGAAAGATGGTGAAATGTTACGTAGATGACTTGACAATCAAGAGCAAAAGCAAATACAATCATCTTCATGATCTGAGAGTGGTGTTTGATCTCCTGTGGAAACACCAGTTTAAGATGAATCCAACTAAGTCGTTTCTAAGAGATTCTAGTGGAAAGTTTCTTGGCTTTATAGTCACTTTCTGTGGAATTCATCTTGATCCAGACAAGATCAAAGCAGCTCAAGACATGCTGCCACCAAAAAAGCTCAAAGAATTAAGAGGGCTGCAGGGAGGGCTGGCATGTATTCGCATGTTCATATCAAACTTGTCTGGGAGATGTCAACCTTTTACATGGTTGGTAAAGAAAGGAATGCCGTTCATCTAGGACAATCCTTGTCAGAAAGCTTTTGAAGAGATTAAGGGATATCTTATAAAATCGCCTATCCTTGTAGCTCCAACAATACCTTTCCTGCTATATGTGAGCGCCATGGAACATTCATTGGTAGCATTATTAGCTCAAATGAATGAATTGGGACAAGAGCAAGCTATCTACTATTTACGTAGAATGATGATTGGAGCTGAACATTGATATAACCCAGTGGAAAAAAATGCTTGCCTTTGGTATTCGTAATGCAGAAAATGAAACATTATTTGGTTGGGCAAACAATCCATATTATATCAAGGGTTAATCCACTTAGAATATTAATGACCAAATCAAGGTCATTAAATTCAAGATTATCTAATTGGGCTATTTTGCTATCATAATACGATATGCATTTTATCCCACAAAAATCAATTAAAGGTCAAGCTATAACTGATTTCCTAGCTGAGCACCGATTTTAGCATCTTTGAAATTGTACAAAGACATTCCTGATGAAATAACTAAAAGAAGCATAGCTCCAGGAAAAGATAATCCACAAGAGATTGCTGAAGCAAATGTCGTATAGAAGAAATCTGGCAACTTTTATTTGATGATGCTTCCATAATAGGATCCAAAGGAAAGGTGGTAGCAAAAGGGGGGGTTGTCTTTGTCACTCATCACAACCACATTATCTCTTGAGCATATTCATTAACATACTCATGCTCCAACAATGTCGCCGACTACAATGCCCTGATGATTGGTCTGAAGATAGCCAAACAGCTGGGAGTGAATTTTCTAGAAGCATATGAAGACTCTCAGCTCATCATTAACTAAGTCAAAAAAGAATACGAAGTTAAAAATGAAAATCTCCTACCATATTACCAAACAGTTACAAAAATAGCTAATAGTTTTAATGGTTTCTACATCAGTCATGTATCGCACCACCAGAACAGCTATATGGATGCATTAGCTTCGTTAGCTGCCACTTTAGCATTGCCCAAGGATGCTAATAAATGCACAACAGTGGGAAGCAAAGAATTGTTTTGCTCAAAAAATGAATTCAAAGTGGAGTCAAATTTGTACAAGAAACAAGAAGTGCATGAAATATATGCTCTGGAGACTAATCTTGAACCAAGAGATTGGCAATTTCCTTATATAGATTATGCTCTTTATGAAATATTGCTAGAAGATTCCAAAGAAGTGGCAGCAATTCGAGAAAAAGCTATCCGATTCTATTATAATACTAAACTTCAGACATTATATAGAAAATCCTATAATGGGATCTTCAATTAAGATTAACTTGAAAAAGCTCATAGTGGCATTTGTGGAGCATATCAATTATGATTAAAACTCAGGAATATACTCCAAAGAATGGGATATTGTTGGCCCAAGATGATGATAGATACAGTTGCTTATTCCAGAAAATGCAGAATCTGTCAAATACATGCAGATTTCATACATAAGGCACCAGAATATCTTTATCCAACGGCTAAATCAAGGCCATTTAAAATATGGGGAATGGATATTATTGGGTCAATTTCACCACCATCAACAAGGGGTCATCGGTTCATATTGGCTATAACTGATTACTTTTTAAAGTGGACTGAAACTGTTCCCTTAACTAAAGTAAAGACATCAGACGTGATCAAATTCATCAAGCATCATGTCATATACCGCTTCGGAGTGCCTAGGAGAATTGTTCATGACAATGGACCTCAGCTCACAGTCATTCTCCAGATTTTGTAACAAATATAGGATCAAAAGCATGGTTTCGTCTCCATACTATATTGCAAATAATGGTTTAGCAGAAGCCTTCAACAAAATTATAGTGAAGATCCTTAAGAAGTTCGTTTCATCAAAACCAATGTGATTGGGATAAAAAGCTTGGAGCATGTCGTTGGGCAAACTGAACTACTATCAGGACACCTACAAATGCTCTGCTTTTATTTTGGTGTATGGATCCGAAGCAGTACTTCCTTTGGAGATCCAAATTCCATCGTTACGAGTTGCATTAGCAACCAGCATGACGCAAGAAGAGAACCATCGGTTAAGACTTTTAGAGTTGGAACCTCTTGATGACAAGGGCCATGAAGCTCAACAAAGCATTGAGCTTTATCAAGCATGAATCTCCAAAACCTTTATTAAAATGTTCTAGTAGAGAACTTTCAAGAAAGGTGGTCTGGTTTTTTCGGTAAGAAGACCAATCATAACTAATCAAAGATCCAAAAGAAAATTTCAGCCAAAATAGAAAGGACCTTTTGTCATTGACGTGATCTATTCAAATGGTACATACCAGTTGGCGAACCCGAATGGTGACAAAATAATGATGCCTATTAATGGGAAATTTCTAAAAAAATATTACTCCTAATGAAATATTCAAAGGTTAAGCCAGTTATCCGGTCTCCAATGAATAATGAAGGAGAAGGACCTTGCACCCTTTAAAAGGCAGAATAGATTGCATATAAATAGCTTACGTAATAGTAAAAAGAAATCAAGTCAAAGATTTAGTGGTTTAAGATACATATCCCTTTCAGTAACCCTTAATCTCATTTTCAACCGAATCAGTGATTCCTCAACCAATACCTGAAGAAATGGTAATAAGAAGATTTCATAGAGAAACTTTTTGTAGTACTCCTTCTGAAGAGCGTAGCAGGAATGAAGCAGTTTCTTGGTATGAGTAATTCAGTGTATTCTCGACTGGCATCTCGGAAAAAAGTATAGAAGTATAAAATCATTTGATACACCCATTTGAATTTTTTCATCAACAAAAGGAAAATTCAACACTATGACTTGATCATCGATCTGCTCAAACACTGGAACATACGAGGGCTATAAAGAGATTAATGAATGTGTCTAATTCTTGATACTATTATCTCCAAAATAGGACTAATTTGTCTACCAATCAAATGATACTCATCTACAAAGGAGAGGTCCATTTTTAACCAGCTTTACCAGAACTTTATAAGACAAAGTTATTTTCGGGGGACCAATTCCTATAACGATGCAGTCAATATGTTGTGGCTTGCTACTTCCAATAGAGTACAACAAATGAAGTTATGCTAGCTTGCCACTAACATGAAACTCCCCACACCGACTAGGAGCATTAAATGAAAATGAATCCTATGTCTTTATAACTAAGAATAGATGAAAGTTTAGCATTTAAGCCAAGATAAAATCCTCGACAATCCCACCATGCTAGGGTAAAAAGCATGAAAAGCCCAATGCCGTCAAGGCAATAGAAAGAGAATAAGTTTCTTGCCAACCCCATCATGCTGGGAGTAAAAAGTATGAACTACTCTAACCTATTAAAATTAAGAGAAAATGAAAGTTTGACATTTAAGCCTAATTAAAATCCTCAACAACCCCACCATGCTAGGGGTAAAAAGCATGAAATGCCAAATGTCATTAAGGCAATTGGAAGAGAACAAGTTTTCACCAACCCCACTATGCTGGTTGTAAAAAATATGAACTACTCTAACCTGTTAAGGTTAAGAGAAGAGAAAAGTTTGGCATTTAAGCCTAATAAAATTCTCGACTACCCCACCATGCTGGGGTTAAAAAGCATGAAATACTCAATGCCATCAAGGCTATAGGAAGAGAACAAGTTTTTCGCCAATCCCTCCATGCTGGAAGTAAAAAGCATGAACTACTCTAACTTGTTAAAATTAAGAGAAGAGAAAAGTTTGGCATTTAAGTCCAAACGATATCCTCGATAACTTATCATGCTGAGAGGAATGACATTGCTAGCCCAATGCAAACGGTGGTTGATAAAAGCTAATCAAATCTGTTTATAACTAGGGGTTTACTTAAAATTTTATGAATTTGTCAAGTTAAACTCTTATCTCTAATAGATCTGGCAAAACAAAATTTTGTTTCCACCAAAATTTGTCAAGTTAAAAATTATCTCTGACAAACAAAATTTTATTTCCACAAAAATTTATCAAGTAAAAAATTATCTCTGGTAGAACAAAATTTCATTCCTCCAAAATTTGCTAACTTAAAAAATATCTCTAGCAACTCAAAAACGCTTATACTATAAGTTACTGAATAGATGAAATTGCAATTTGTTTAGGAAAGTTAATAATTACTTCTATCCTGTTCAAGAAAATTATTCATTCGTTGCAAAATCTATTTGAGCATTTGAATATAGACTCTATATTGTCAAGTTAATGATTATCTCTGGACAGTATGCAAAAAGAGTCGATGGTACATCAAGTTAATAGTTAACTCTGATCATCAACACCAAATTCTTTCATCAAGTTAATAATTACCTCTGAATGAATGATAACAAAAATATTTCCAACAACCAAAATATTTCCATCCATTGTCATAAGTTCCTTACAAAATCTCCTTACAATATTAAAATATACAAACTTTTGAGTTAAAGGAGCTTTAATCTTTTCCTCAACTTCCCTCACTTCCAATTGAATCTCCTCATAAGCCTGAATAGTGGCTTGGCTTCACAGTTCTTCTTCGTTGGTAGCCAAACTGTGCACTGGATCATATTTAAGAGCTTCCAATTCTTCCTGTTCAGTCAAAAGAGTCTTATTAAGATCATCACGCTGCCTATTTAAATCAGCGATAGCCCTCATAGTATCTTCACGAGCCTTTTTTGTTATTTCAATAAAGGCCTTATTCTTGACAATAATTTCTTGAGTTCTTATAATGGCACGATCCTAATGTTTGGCTGAAGCAATAGCACTCTCTATCTGCTCACTTAAAGAGTTACAGGCAGATTGGACTTCTTTAAAATGATTCTGACGAGCATCTAGCTTTTTCTGAGCTTCTTTGCGAAGTTTGAGTTGCTCCTTCAGTAACCTCTTAAACATTGCCTCAATCATTTCTGATTTGTCTGCATTGTGAATCTTCAGCAAAACTTTAGCATAATTTTGCAACTGATCCACTATTGCTTTATATGGAGCTGCCTTTTCCTCGCCACCAACACTTTCTATGCAACGAATGTAATGGCTTAAAAGGTTGTCAATAGAAGTAAAGGATCAGCCTTTCAAACTTATATTGATACAGTGATACAAGAAAGAGAAAAAAAAAATCTTTAATAGCATACTATAGCAGCTTATCAGCAAAAGTATCATCTCTATGTCTACAATTGGTGGCAATGGAGAAGTTGTAGATGTTGGAGAAGTGATGGCAGTGGTAGATGCAACTTCAGTAGCTCTAATAATTGGGGACAAATGGGGAAGTAGGTTCTTCAAAAGTGAAGTAATTCTTATTGTATCTTTAGATGAAGAAATAACAACTTCAGTAGGAGCAGTAGCTTCAATTGGAGGAGTAACTTCGATGCTGGTTCCAATAAGAGAAGTTGTTTCAATACCCTCAACTGAAGAAGTAGTTGTGTCAAACACAATAGCAATAGAAGCAGCACCAGATACAACCTCAGCCAGAATTGCAACTTCAGCAGAGGAAGATTCTATTTCAGGCACAAATTCCGAGGTCGGGGTAGGAGGTGACATTTCTAAAAGAAGAGAAAATAGTTAAGGAAAGAAAGAAAAATGAAATGATCAAAATTTTTACTGTATGAGGTAAAAAACCTGCAGGTTGAGTGCCTGATTCTCTGGAGCCATCTATCTCGGCTCTTTTTTTTTGCCATTAGAAAAGTGTATTTTCTATGATATGACAAAGGGGTAGAAGAGCGAACATCATCACTGTCAACATCATCATCATCATCACCTGAATGATCAAATTTTTCTGGGGAATCAAAAGATGAGAATAAACTCTAGAATTGTGGATTTTGGTGAAAAATAATCAAAATATGAATTAAACCATGCGAAGACTTACGGGTTTGGTCAGCCTCTGCGGATTGATAATCCTCATGCACTGCTATTGAAGAAGACCCTGATACATGAACTCCTATAATGACTCACATTTTAGCATCATCAATAATTTGGATGCTTGGAGGAGCAGGAGTTGAAGTATCTGGTAAAACAATCTAAACTAAATCCTCTGAACCTGTCTGCATTCCTGAGGGAGGAGGTTCAATAACAGACTCGATCATGGGACCAGTGGAAAGAGCTTCTGTTATTGATTTACTAGGAAACTCAGATATTACTTAAGTACCCTTTTCAATCCTAATAACAGGGCCTTGGCTGTGGAGTTTCTTAGATGAACAAGGATGCAGCCTCGATTCATCCTCTTCTTCCTGCTCTTCTTCAGCAGCTTCAAAATTTGAACACAAGACTGCTGCACCAGCCTCAACTAAAATGGCTTATGGAATGACTGGCAGGTCACGAGACCATTTTTGTCCGTTTCTTCTTATGACAATCTTTTGTAGGGGAGATTTCAATCCCGAAGATGGTCCTTCTACCATAGGGGGAGCAATAATTATAGTAATCGGTGCTACTGGTTGATCCGTTGGAATCATTGTAGTGTCCCTATCATTCTTGAGTCATACTCTTCACTATCATACTCCTGTCTAAACTCATCTAATCCCGGAACTCTTGTGCTACCTGCCTCTTTCTAATGAGGAAACCATATTTTAATATCCCTAAGGCAAGTGCTTTTCACGTTAAAGCTGGGAGGAGCTGAGCGAGCGATAGAGTACCAGTTACAGAAACCAAAAGAAATATACAAGTTTGGGTCTTCAAGGGTAAATTGAATTTAGCCTTTGTGCCACTAGATACAAAGTGGTACCAAGCTATGGCACCTTCAAATAATTTACCAACAGAGTTGATAGATATATTTGGATCCCAACATATAGTTGGTCATATACAAACTTGAGAGAGAAACGATGGGGATAATATGGTTCAATGTAATAAGTGTTCCCTATGCGAAGGACCAAATGCCCAGGGTAAATACTTATCAACCACTTGAAACACCGCGAGGATAGAGTATTAAAAATATCTGCACCAAGAAAGTTTGCGAATTCTTTACCTTAATCAGTGTTTGGTAGGGGTGAGTATCGGTCGGTTCGGTTCAAGTTTGGATAGAAAAAACCCAACTGAAAATTGAACCGAACTTACAAAACCGAAACCAAACTGACTGAACTCCACAGATAACCGTAACCCAAACCGAAAGTTCGGTTAGGTTCGGTTTTCTTCAATTTTCGATTTTCTGGGCTACGGCCCAGAAGCCCACTTGAGTTAAAAAAAAAAAACCTTTGGGCTTTCTAAATTGGCCTAGTTTAAAAAAAAATTGGGCTCCAGAGTTGCTGGGCTCTAGAATTGGCCCAATTTTTTTTAAAAAAAATATTAATTGGGCTACACAGATCCTTCCTAATAGAATGAAAAGAAATATTGCAAGAAAAGCAACTAAGCAGAACACAATAAATATAGAAAGTTAAGCATTATATGCTAATCAACAAACCAACCTGCTCAATTGCAGTGAAGCATGGTCATGATTATAAACATAAATAATATAGCAAGTTAAACTACATAACATTATCACAAATTCAAATTAAAATTTTATTTTCTAAATTAATTACAAACAGATTCAGTCTTCAAATATATGTTCCAGAGTTCAATCATGCACCTGAAGTTGTAATAATCTGCTTAACATGAACAAAATAAATTAGTTATTAAATATTCATGCAAAATTAACTAATTAAGAGCTCTCTGCAAAATTAACTAATTAGTTTTTAATTTAAGGAAAAAAAACAGGGAGCAAGAGAGCTATCTTGCTCTCTACAAGAGTTTTGTGCATCTGCAGAGACAGAGCTCTCTTGCTCTCTGTAGAGAGCTCCTGCAGAGAGCAAGGGAGCTCTGGACTGGTGATGCACAATGATATACAAGAATTTCTTCTGCATACCCCAATAAATAAAATATAGTTTTTTAAGAATTGACTTTTTAAAAGCAACAAATCCAGAAAATGTTAATAAAAAGGTTCTTAAATATATAAAGGAAAATTTCTTTTGTCAGTTTTCATTATGTACTACAATTGTTTTCTATTTAAAGTTTGTCAATTAGAAAAACATTTAGACATTAATCACTTTAGCAATTGTTATTTGAATTTTGGAAAATGACAAGAATACTCACAAGCTAAGGTAGACAGGAATAAAAATCTGATGATCTATTCAATCTCAACTTTAAAAGAAACAGAAGAAGTATGTAAATGGTTTTTTTTTTAAAAAAAATAAATTAAGCTTTACTCAACCTTTCAAAATTTAACAAAGGGGTACCCATCAGCCTCTGGAGCTCTCTGCAGAGAGCTCCTGAGCTCTGTGCAGGTGCTGAAGGAGCTCTCTGCAGAGAGCTCCAGAGCTCCCTTGCTCTCTGCATATATTAAGAGAGCTCTCGAGCTCTCTACTTGCAGACAGAGAGCTCATATGCTCTCTTGCTCTCTACAGAGAGCTCCTACAGAGAACAAGGGAGCTATATGCAGTGCTCTCTGCAGAGAGCAAGAGAGGTCTAGATACATGATATTAATTAGATAAACCAAGATACAAACCCAAAATGCACAACATGCACGGTGTAAATAATAAAGTGAATGGAATAAATTCAAAAACCAATGTAAACAACACAATTAAGATACACACCTTCTTTATTTATCCTTTTTGACACGTGCACGGTGCATCATAGCTTGGTGATAACCGAATCCGTAGACAATACATCCAAATCTAGAAGGTAATAAAACTAATTAAAACTTATGAAGTTAAACTGTAATAAATATAAGAATAGACTTATGAGCTATTAGACTAGTACAACGTCACACAAATCTTCTTCAATGCTAACCATTGGAACTCTCAATTATTCTCGAAACTAATCATGAGTACAAATGAGATTCTGGACGGATCTGATAGAGAGTGAACTTAAAAATGTATCAAGAACTCTCCCACCTATTCTGAACACCGATTCTAAAGCAATTGTGGATATTGGAATCACCAATACGTCTCGAGCCATTCTTGATAATATTGAAATTTTTTCACTATTAACCTTCCAAAAGTCTAGAATAGGAAAAGATGACATGTCCTCGCTGATAATTGGTATCTCCTTGGCCTCATTCAAATACTTATCTAATTCACTTTGAGTTGATGTGACATAAAACGAAGATGAACTCTGCGCATACAACTTATCCAACATGCAATAGTTCTTTACTGCACCACTCTCCCTAGCTGTTGAATGTTGTGATGGTCTCACTTGTATATCATCTATAATGTCATTCTCCTTATCATGTATAGCTTTGTACTCATTGAACTAACCTTTAAGAGTTCTCTCCAATTTTGATGGCATTGCACGACCTCCTCACCTTGAGATTTGAACATCTCTCCTACATGTACTGGGCAAAATTTAGCTTGAATTGAGGTCGAGAATCAATGCTATAAACATCAACAAGTTCACCTTTTCACAATTTTCTCAATACTTATTATACTTCTTTTTCATCCTATGAGCCATCTTACAAGAAAAGATATCATTACCTATCATATCCTTATGTAGCTCATCTTCAACATTCGTGATCTGATGAAGAAAAATATTAGATGTTACATATAAAGTGCCTGATACCCTCAGAGTCAAGTCATAAAAAGCTTGCAAGAACCAACATAATCGCCCACTACAATCCCAAACATCTTCATCTGGAATGCCCTTCCCATCATCACCCCTAACTTCTTGTCAAAATATAGGACCCTCTAGCTCAAGCTGATAGAAACCAGACTGGCATTTTTAGCCCCTTGTAACATCAAGTATGTTGAGTTCCAACGTGTCTGTACATCCAAACACATTCTTGTCTCAACTGCTATTTTTTTTTTCTCAACACAACTCTTCCATTTTGCCCGCCATGAAGGTGATTGCTGCACATACTTTATAGCACTTGCTTGTAGACCATCCTGCACAATAAAATTCATAATGTGTGTAACACAACGTATGTGAAAATATTCACGCCCAATAATGTACCATGCTTATCATTCCAATTAATTTTTTTCACTTCAAATATTGTATCATCTTATCATTATTACTAGCATTCTCAACTCTAATTGTCAACACTCTCTCAATTCCCCAATCATGTAGACATGCTTCTAGCGTGGTTCCAAGAACTTCACTTCTGTGGCTTGTAATATGACAAAAATTTAGAATACTCTTGTGGAGGTTCCAATCATTATCAATCCAATGAATAGTAAGATACATGTAATTAATTTGTTGAACTGATATCCATGTATCAGTGGTGAGGCAAATATAGTAGGATGTCTCTGAAAGATATTTTTTTTAATGCAATCTTCTCATCTAGATAAAGTTGATAGATGTCTCTTCCTATTATCCACCTAGATGGGATCATGAATTTAGGACGCACAATGGCCATAAAAAAGCCTAAAGCCAATACCTTCCACAAATTTAAAGGGCAGTTCATCTAAAATTATCATCTTAAATAATGCCACTCTGATTGTCTTCTCATCATATTTTCAAGTAGTTAGGGTTCGTACCTACTATCTTCTCTAGTTGGTTGGAGACTTAATTGTGCTTGGTGTATGTCCCTATTATGGAAATTTTCTTTACAATTATTAGCATGATTCCTAAGGAAAGACGTGTTATTTTTCTTGGTATTGCAAGTATAGACTTTTCTATAATACCTGAATTGGCATTCGTCCTCATCAAGGGGCTCATCTCCTTTTTTTCGGATGTCATCAGTTTCTTAATCCCATTTCATAAAATGGTCCTACACATCAGACCTTGAAGATATTACTTTCCTTTTTTTGGTTTAAGAAGCTCCAGTTCTAACAGACCCGCTAGTATTTATTTGTGTTGGTGTAGCATCAATGGTTAGATTTGTAGCATTTTCATTAATAATAGGGTTAATTACAGTTAGACTCCCTGTAATATTGGGGTGTGTAACTTAACACCCCTGAAATTTGAAACTCTCAAAAAACCCTTTGTACTTAGTTATTTTCACTCTCTTTTTTTACTAGAGTGCACTCTTGTCCCTCAAGTTCCTAGTCTACCCTCATTCCTCTTTTTACAAGTGTGCTGGTTAAATGAAGGGATAAGAGTAGAATAGGAACTTGAGGGTCAAGAGTGCACTTTAGTAAAAAAAAGAGAGTGAAAATAACTAAGTTCAGGGGGTTTTTTGAGAGTTTCAAAATTCAGAAGTGTTAAGTTACATTCCCCTAATAATACAGGGGGTCTGACTATAATTAACCCTTAATAATAACCCTTTCATTTGGATTTGTCTCACCAATACGACTTTCAGCCATCTAAAAAAATGATAAAGTTTATTATCTAAACAAATAATAAAGGAGCGTATCATAGTTCAACATAAAATAAGATTAAAAAATTAATAAATAGAAAGAAAAACACTAACATATTAAATAACCTTATGCTACATTGTTGTACCAACATTTACAATATATTAAAACTACAACTAGAAAGGCAAAAATAAAAAATGGAATAGCACTGTCATATAAAAGCTACTTTCTCAGTTTCATAGGAAGTGCAGTTGCATTTTGTTTCCTGCTGTATTTGCAAACTAATTTACCTCTAAGTGTATGATCTCTATGTGCAGATATCTCAATGTGCAGATCTCAAAAAATTATTCCAGCCAATAGTCCTATTTTAACATGAAATAAAATAGGAAATCCCTCCTAATTTAACTCCTCTCCTTTCATTTCCCTTTCCCCTAAAAAAATCCCTCCATCCTCTGCAACAAACTCACCAACAAGATGCACACACTCTAACTTTACCCCATAAAGAGAAACATTTTATCATCACAACATGTAACTAAATTACTTTCCATTATCACTCAAACTACTTGTTTAACTGAATTATCTTTTCCTCAGTTTCTGATGCCAATTCAAGTACAATCTGGGAGCTGGCATCAGCTCCAATGGAAATTTAACTATGCAATGCAGTAATAAAAAAACTAGAAGCAAAAGCAATAGAAATTATGGTGAGCATGAGTGCTGCTAAGCCCAATTGTTCTTTGAGAAATGTTTATACCTGATCATTGAATAATGATGCTCAGAACGTCGGCTAGGGTTTTTGAATGGAGGTCGGAGGGGGTTAGCGCCTAGCGGAGGCTGAGACAGAGTCGGAGAAGTAGGCAGAGGGCAGAGGGGAGATCACCATAGAGGACTTCGACAGATAGGATTTTTGGAGGAGAGCACTCAGAGGTGAGATCACCGTCGAGGATCTTCGGCTAGGGTTTTGGAGTGGAGACCGGAGGGCGAAGGCAGAATCAGAGGAATTAGGGATCGTTAATTTGGGATCGGGCAACAGCTCAGAGAACAGAGGCGAGAGACTGAGGAAGAGTGAATTTGGGGAAATGAACAAGCCCTAGAATAGTGCTCGAGAAAGGAGAAATACCTAAGAATCGGGCTAATGGGTTAACGGGTTGGGTGGGGGTGGAAGTTTAGTATTTTCAGCCGGTTTCGGTTGGCAATTTTGCCACCGAAACCCAACCTAAAGACTGATTAAAACTTCAGTTTCTAAACCGACCCAACTTGATAACTGAAATAACGGACCCGATTGGTTCGGATTGGGTCAGTTCCTCAGTTTTTTTTTGGTTTAATCAGAAATTTGCTCACCCCTAGTGTTTGGAAAATAAGGAAAACACTTGTACAAATCATAGTTGCTATGATGCTAAGCTTGTTTGCGAGCCATTGGCAATATAACCGCCTTTCCACTATGGCTTCTCATAATGTTGGACTATTGGTGAGTTAAGGTTTGTTTGAGAATGAATCAGACTCATTAACATAGGACAATGTAAGACAATCCAAGCCATCAGATATGTATATGGAAGCTCTACTCGTGAATTTAGAGTCTTGGTCTTTGTAGTTCCATCCTTATTATGGACTTCTTCGACCTTGAAAAATTTATTAGTCAGCACCTCAATCCACTCTATATGCCGCAAACCATTGCTGGAAGCAAACTAAGCGGATGACCATATGTTAGTAGCACCATTGGATACACTACTCCAACTGATAAAGCTTCCTGTGGCGTTGTTGGAATCACGCAATGTTTTAACCATAACATCAAGAAACCTGCCAATAAAGCAGAATCATATCGAGAATGTTGGGCTTGATGGTCTAAACTATCAAAGAAGGTTTTAGCTTTGAAGATATCTTCATCTGATTCAATAATATAGGCTTTTGTCCCAAAATGAGCGATCCTATCTTCCACCTCCTGATCGGAAACAATGGAAAGACGAGTGAGATTAAAATTATCTACCTCAAAATTTGGAAAAAAATAGTCTGACCATCCCATCTGCTTTACACCATGGTGCCGAACGCCAGATATATGAGTACAAATATGATAATGGCAAAGCTGCTCCCAATAAGTATCGTAGATCGAAGGGTGTTAAGCTTTCAGCAAATTAAGTTCTTTCCTAGTGGAAATATATTCCTCATAGGGGATTTCTCTCATAGATAGTCCTAAAATTTCATACGTTTATGGAGTGCGAGCCCTAATACATCACAAGGTGTGAAAAGAGTGTTGGTATCAGGATTATACAACTCAAGTAAACAAATGAAATGAAAGAAACTGGTGGGGATTCTATGTTGGACTGTCCTAATTGCGCGATAAAGACCTATATTTTTCAAATGTTCTAAAAACGTTTTTAGAAAATAAGTGGTCAACACTGCCCACTAGCCCTTCGGAGAAGAATGAACCCATCCTATTGGATGAAAATCTTGGCATGGGAATTCTCCCTTTAAATCTACAAACCGATGCAAGAAAGTATTAGCAACAAGTGGAGTCTTGCCTAAAGGATAGTCCTTCTTTGACAACCCTGGAAGTAACCCTGAGATATGCCTTCAAAAAGCAAGTGGAAATGCGCCACGCACACTAAATCCACCTAATAAAACTCTATCTTGTGCTTTAGTCAAATGCCAATTCATGCTTCATGGAATAGAGTCAAATTGAAGATAAATGAAGGGGTAAGATTTTTCCATGTTTGAAAGAAATAGATTATGACTCCTAACTTGACGGAGCCACTTATAATCCTCATCATCTAAGCAATATCGAGAGTTTGTATCTCGCCTCCAAATCGAAAACAAGTTTTTCTCATCAATTTCCTGTTCTTTCCTTTGAAAGGTACATTTGTCATAATCTCCCTCAAAGTAGAACAATTAGGAACTAAAATTTTGTCCTTCCTGTCTCGGCTGCTGGACATAATGCTAACTAGAAATTCCTTGTGAAGTCTAAAACGAATTTCGCTATCATACCCACCAACATGGCCAAAGTAATGACTCTTAGAGGGTGGACTTAAAGCATATTTCATTTCATCAAAAGAAAACGGGAGATTAGAGCAAAATTATGACAAAGAATTACTCCCAAATCCAAAACGCAGGGAGTGCAAGTTCACGTTTTGAAGATAAAAGAAATTTTTTTAAGTCCTACGCTTCAGATCCTAAATACAGGGCACGAATCTGTGTTTCCGAAAAAGTTGACTCTTTTAATCCATGAATCATAAAAATCAAACAATAGACTCACCTCCAATCAGGAGTTCTTCCCGAACCACTGCTGGAGAAGAGTCAGAAGCAACTTGAGGATCTTGAGAGCTACTAGCGGCTTGACTGGAAGTTGAAGACTTTTTTGTCATCTTATTCGTAAAAGTTTTAAGAAAACTTGAGCTAGAAAAACCAGAAGGTTATATCGAAAAAGAGCTCGAAAAAGCTTGAAGACAAAGAGCCTGAAAGAGCTTGAATACAAAGAACTGGGAGAAGCTTGGAAGTAAAGAAAACTCAAGAGTTCGAAATCTTTTCAGAAGTGATTAGGATACTTTATATAATAGATTTGATAAATGAGACTACGGCCAGAGGATTTGATGGCCAAGATCTTTGGCCTAAATCTCATAGAGACTTTTCTCATTAATGAGCACATGGGATGCTTTGATCTCTACACTAGAAAAGACAGTAAAAGCGGCGACGCTCCAGATATGTTGCATAAAAGCAGACCTGCATTTTTAATACAGGATCACATTTTTCTTCTCAAGCGTAGACCCATGCTTTTGATTACCAAGTCGCATTTTTGATCATCAATTTATCCAAAGTATTTCAAAACACATCTAAAACCATGTAGTTTTGAAAATTTTGGAGCAGGTTTTGTTGGCGAAATTTTTAAAGGAAAGAAAGACTTATAATGTTAGCCAAAAATTGGCTAACATATGGATCATCAGCCATAGAGAGATCCATGTCTTTGATCTAAAAGAGTTAAAACGTGACCCTCACAGAGTCGTGTTTTATTTTTCTAGCCAATTAAAATGTGGATCTTCATCCAGAGAGACCCGCGAATTGAGCTGGCAAAGATGGGCCTCCATAGAGTTGCATTTTGCCTAGAAGAATGATCCATGCAAACATTTAAAGTTGCATTAAAATGCGGATCTAATTCGCGACTCAAATACGAGATCGCGATATGGCTCACAAAGGCTCATAAAAGCCAAAGATAACCCTGTTTCAACAAAAACACAGGTCTAGCTAAGAAATTAAAATGTGAATCATCAATTAAAGAGAGATCCGCAATTTTAGTTATCTTCTGAGCTAATGACTAGATCTAAATATAATTAGTACGAACCCTAGAGGGTCGCATTTCTATTCCAAACTCTTAAAGGATAATTATTATCCTTATTTGTACCCAAATGTGGGTTTCATCAAGCAAGACATGCTGGTGGAAATTAAAACATGGATCATCTATTATAGAGAGATCCATGTCTGACTTTTTCTGAGCTTATAAATAGAGCTATGTGCAACCAATATGCGGGTCTAATTTAGAAAGGTCGCGATTTTACTTTAAAGTCTCGAGAAATACAAATCATCTTCAGTGACATTCAAACGCGGGTCTGAGCATACCACGTGAACTACTAGAAACTAAAACGCGGATCTAATGGCTGAGATCCGCGTTTCAGTTATAAACCCAGAGAATTAAAGACGTTGGTTACAAATTCTGGAGACACAAATGCAATAGATTAAAAGACAAAAAAATAATGCTCAATCAAGGAGGCCATTAATTGGACTATTACACCAATTCAAAGGTCTCCACATATCTATAAATAGCTAAAGGTTGGGCTAAGAAAGAGGTTAATCAGTTGGTGATAAAAAAACTGGAGACTTGATTACTCGGAATCATATCCAACTTAGCATTTGTGCTAAGAATCCAGAGCCCTTACATCCAAGACCTTAGTTATTCAGATCGTCAACAGAGAGTAAGATCGTCCTCTATGGCAACTTCAGAATCGACCTTAAACAAAGAGGAAATCTTTTTTCCTCTCATCTTCTATAAACGGGAAACTATTCATAGTGTAATATTTTATTGAGAAGTTTTCAATAAAAATTCAACTTTTTGGCCAATAGCGTTCATGTCACTATTAATTATTATTTTGTTCTACTGGCCCATGAAAGATAATGTGTTAATCAAAATATTATCAAAGAATTATTATTTTGTTCTACCGGCCCATGGAAGATAATGTGTTAATCAAAATATTATCAAAGAATGTTCCTTGGTATATGAATCCATGGATATCAAGCATGTATATGACATTATTAGGTGTCACTCCTATCAGATGAATTGATAAGAGTCTTATTGTAATACACCATACTTAAAGACATAATTCATTTGTTTTATATATACACATATATAAGCAATTTCCTTTATGATTATGCTTGATTCATGTTAAGCTATTAATCTAGTATGATTTCTTGGAATGTTTTGAGCAAAAAAAAATATTATTATTAAAAATAAAAATAATATAAAAAACTTACTTGGTTTAATGTTCATGAGCAATACTGAACACAAGCACGATAAGTTAGAGTGGCACGGATGAATTGCTATATGATATGACACATAAAAATGATAACAACACTTAATTAATGTACGGTATGATTAACTATATGCTTGACATTCACAATGACTGATCTATGATAGATGTGCTAATAAACATGATGACATGAGAGAAAATAGAATACAATATTATTACAAGTACATGCTCTAGTAATAAATTAATAATAATATCATGGTTAATTAAAATGGATATGTACACGGTAGTGAATAAATCATGTCATCATATTTTATGTCATATGTATCCGGTATCATGAATTTGGGATGGGGAGAAACTATATGATAGATAAGAATCATGTTATATAAGGATAAGTATAATGCTAAAACCGAGAATCTCTTATTACAATCTAGGTGATAATGGATTAACGATTAATGATTAGTACCCCGTGTGGCATGTCTATTACCATAATACAGTATGGGTTTGAATAGTAATGCCTAGAAGTATGGTATAGTTCAGAGACATGTAATTGAGATCGGGCATTTATACGATGATGAAGAATAGCACTATATTTTCCATTAATATAGCATCTACAACTAGCTTGGATGATGACTGAGATCAATAGAATATATAATGAAGATACATATAGTAACTATTTCAATATTCTTATTTATTGCTACTTGCTCACATGCTTATTTATATGTCCACGACCAACATTGCCATCAACATGCCCACATGCATTGATACTCCTATAGTATATCAGTATACTTCTTTCTTTTATTTAATTGTTACTTGTTGTGTTCAATCCCTTGGATTCTGAATTTAGGTTTTGAGGAAGTAGAAGGAGAGCATGCACTAACCAGAGATCATTATTTTATTTAAGTAGATGACAATAAGAGGTGAATCTATACTTATGATCTTGTACATAATGTTCATACTTCATATTTCTTTTGTTGGGTATTGTTCCGTATTTTACTTTTTTTATACATATCTAGAACAATGCGCCTTTTTTAATCAATATTATGTTTTATAAATCCAACTTCAGTTATACATATGTTATTAATTTATATTATTGGAATAGTTATGTTTATTTCAAGATACTATGCCTATTGGATAGTCTAGTATAAATTTAATTAGTATCCTCCATTTTAGAAAGCCGCGTAAAGATAGGGTCATTATAGAGTAGTATCAAAGCCTAGGTTAGGTGGAAGACCGTGGGATTATTGCCACAAAAGAGCATGTTTGTGACTCATTCTTAATCATTGCTTCTTATTTTTTGATATCTACTTGAGCTAGTATCATGTCTATCCTATCGTATCCTGTTTGTTTGAAATGTCTATTTTTGGATTTCCATTATTGAGTCAGTCCATTGCAATACAATGTCAGTCCAATATTTTGCCATTACTAAGTCCGAGGATGAGACCACTACACTTAGAAACCTGGTGCAAGGGGTAGTATAGACATAATTATTATCCTTGAAAAATATAATATTTTTAGTTAATTTTTGTGAACGTAATCCAATTTTGTTAATTAATACAAGAAATTAATAAAAAAATATTTTTATTAATCAAATTCCTCACTATGATGTTTTTCTACTATTTCAGTGTTTTATAATATTTTATACGCTAGGAAATCGAAGTTTCGAATCATATCTAAAATATCAATTCAGAACTATATATTTTCAAGAATAGTTGTTGATAGCTAGGAGCTTGCCGTTGATAACCATCAACTGAGAATCATAATTGAGAGTAGTTGTCGATAGGTCCGTCGAAGGGAGTAGTAGAAGACTTAATTTCTGGGAATTTTAAAGGGAATTAAGAGTTTTCTTGTAAATAAAATCCTATTAGGATTTTGTAATATGATAAATGGCTAATGAATCTCAAGTTTTTATACTTAACAACGTTTAAGAGAGAATAATATAGAGTTTTAGATTCAAAATTTAGTTTTTGTAATCGTTCATAAAAAATAATAAAAGAATTTTTTCTCTTTATTCATGGCTATGATAAGTATGAGTGGCTAAATTCTTGGGTTAATCATATGGAATAATGAACCCTAAGTGATTTACTGGTATGTATTCTTATATACATATGGATTTTAATTGTTTTATATGGAATTGATATTTTTTATTATTTACTATCTTTGAAAAGATTAAATATGATTTTGAGTCTTTTATTTATTATTTGACGATATTTTCATTGCTTAGTTTTTGATATACCGTAGATTCTTTAGGCACATTGTATGCTTAAACTTTCAATATTTATTTTTGTTATTCATATCACATACTTAGGCCAGTGACAGCCAACGTAAAATATTGTCACAAATTATGACATGAGCCAAAATATGAATTTTGTTGGGGCGTTCCCTACTAAGTGATGCGCTACATTGAAGCCCGGGTATAGTGAAAAATATGTGAGGTTTGTTAGGTCGTCGCCCAGAAGCGACGCGCCACGTCAGCACCCGGATGTGGTGTCAAATATAAGATGGTTCCCACATCTTAATAAGCGGGTGGGGAAAAGAACTTAGCTCATACATATAAATTTCGATTGGTATCATGGAATATAGGTCCCTTACAGGTAGATTAGAAGAGTTAGTTGACACTATAATTAGAAGGAGGGTTAATATTTTGTACGTACAGAAGACTAAGTGGGTAGGTGAGAAAGCTAAAATCATAGAGCCTTGGGGTTATAAATTTTGGTATACGGGTAGCGATAGAAATCGTAATGGGATAGGTATGATCATAGATAAGCAATTACTTAGGAATGTAGTGGAAGTTAGGAAGAAGGATGATAGAATTTTATCAATTAAACTTATTTTAGATGGAGAGATTTTTAATGTCATTGGCGCCTATGAACCACAATTAGGACTTGATGAATTTAGTAAATATCAATTTTGGGAGGATTTAGATGAGATAGTATAAAGAATACCCGTTAGAGAAAAACTATTTATTAGTGGTGATCTCAATGGGCATGTAGGAACTAGTCGTAATGGGTTTTATAGTGTATATAGAGGATTTGATTTTGGAGAAAAAAATGAAGCAGGTAACTCAATTCTAGATTTTGCTTTGTCTTATAATTTAATTTTAGCGAATACTTGGTTTAAAAAGAGAGTTTCTCACTTAATTACTTTTAAAGTGGATCGAATGCAAACCAAATAGATTTCTTTTTAACTAGGAGGGTAGATAGAGCTGGTTGTATCAATTGTAAGGTATTGCCAGATGAGAGTATAGTTACCCAATATAGACTCTTACTTTTAGATATTCAGATTAGATAAAAACTTAAAAAGATTAAGTGTAAGTTAGATCCTAAGATTAAGTGGTTGCGATTAGAAGATAATAAAAAAGTTTCAGTAGATAGAGTAGTTCAAAAAGCAGATTGGAGGGACCATGAAGATTCAAATGTAACATAAAACAATATGGCTAGCTACATTAAAAGGATAGCTAAAAATATATTCGATGAGTCGAGGGGTAGTGCTCCACTATGTAAGGATATATCATGGTAAAATGAAGATGTAAAAAATACTATTAAGATCAAACGAGACCTTTATAGAGATTTGAAGAAGAATAAGAATAATGATGGAATAAGTTTTGAGAAGTATAAACTAGCGAAGAAGGAGGCTAAAAAATCTGTTCGGGATGCCAAAACTAAATTATATAAACAAGTATATGAGAAGTTGGATAATAAAGAGGCAGAAAAAGATATATATATAATTGTTCGAATAAGAGAGAAAGACTAGAAACTTATGTACTATAAAGTGTATTAAAGATGAGGATCAGAAGGTTCTAGTTCGAGACGAAAATATTAAAGAAAGATGGAAAGATTATTTTGATAGATTATATAATGGTAGTTTTACTCAAGATTTAGGAGATCTTACTATTCAATGTGAGGATATGAATTGTAGTTTTATACGTAGAATTAAAGAGTTTGAAGTAAAAGAGGTTTTAAAGAGGATGAAATCAAGAAAAACTGTTGGTTCAGGTGAGATTCCTATAGAGATATGGAGATACTTAGGAAGGATTGGTGTGAGGTGGCTGACAGATCTTTTTAATAAGATTTGGCAAACTAAAAAAATACAAATGAATGGAGGAAGAGTACCCTAATACCTCTGTATAAGAACAAGGGCAACATTCAGAGTTGTTCTAATTATCGGAGAATAAAACTAATGTGTCACATTATGAAGCTTAAAGGGTAATTGAACATAGATTGCGACAAACTGTTAAAATATTGGAGAACCAGTTTGGATTTATTCCGGGACAATCGATGATAGAAACTATTCATTTACTTCGTCAACTTATAGAGTGATTCCGAGAGAAAAATAGAGATTTACATATGGTATTTATTTACTTAGAGAAAGCCTATGATAAGGTTCCACGAGAGATACTTTAGTGGACACTAATGAAGAAAAAAGTTTCCATCAAATACATCGAAATAATTAATGGCATGTATGATGGAGTAGTGGCCAATGTCAGAATATGTGGTGATTTAACAAGTGATTTTTCTATCACAATTGAATTGCATTAAGGATCTACATTGAACCCATTCTTATTTGCTATAGTGATGGATGAGCTTACTAAAACCATTCATAATGAAATACCTTGGTGTATACTATTTGCTAATGATATTATCCTAGTTGATGAGGCAATAACAGGAGTAAATGCCAAGTTAGAGTTATGAAGGCATATATTAGAATCTAAAGATTTTAGATTGAATAGGTCTAAAACAGAGTATATGGAGTGTAAATTTAGTAAACAACGGACCATAGACTATAATGTTGTAAAACTGGATAGGCAAAAGATACAAATAAGCAGTCGGCTTAGATATTTGGGTTTTATTATTTAGAATGATGGAGAGATCGATAATGATGTTAACCATAGGGTACAAGCTGGCTGGTTGAAATTGAAGAGGGCAACGGGAGTTTTATGCAACCCTAACATTCTGTTAAAATTGAAAGGAAAATTTTATAAGACTGCTATTAGGCCAGCTTTATTATATGGTACGGAATGTTGGGCTATAAAGAAATGTCATTCACAAAAGATAAGTGTAGCAGAGATGCGCATTCTCTGTTGGATGTGCGGCAATACTAGGAGAGATAAAGTGAGAAATGAAAATATTCGTGCTAACGTAGGTGTAGCTCCCATCGATGAGAAGATGCGAGAAAATCGCTTACGATGGTTTGGTCATGTGCAACGTAGGTCTATAAGTGCATCAGTTCGAAGAGGGGAGTTTATCAATGTAGGACAAGTTAAAAGAACGAAGGGAAGGCGAAAAAAAATATGGATGGAGGTGATATGCAAAGATATGGAGTCTAGAGGTTTAAATAAGGAGATAATACTTGATAGAAATGAATGGAGAAGGAATATCAAAGTGATCAATCCGGCGTGATTCTTTTTTTGGTTCACGTAGCCCACCCCAAATACTTGGGATAATAGGCTTAGTTGTTGTTGTTATATATCGCATACTTAGAAAAACTCAAAATTTCTATAGGATTAACTGCGAAAAATTAGTCAAAATATCAAAGTTCACAACTTTATATATTTTGTGCTTAATTAAATTATTTTCCAGTTGTATGAAACCATGTGATCTATGCAACTGAGATAAAAAAAATATGAATATATCAGTAAATTATCCTATGGGGAGTTACATCCATCTGACCAACAATTTTATTATAATTAAATTTTCTACCTTTAATTTTAGTTTAGTTAATAAAAATCCAATATTTATTTTTATTTTAGTACCATAATTTATTCTAGTGTCACACAATTAACAAACGATTCTTGAGAAAACAATCTTGGATTATTATCTTTATACTACTTATCGATCTCTTACACTTGGAAGTGTACGATTTTAGATTGTAGTCAAATTTTTGTCGCCATTGCTGACATTATATTATTATGTTATACTTTAGTATATATTACATTTCTACATCATTAATTTTTGTGATTCTGAATTTGTATGACCAGTTGAAGAAGAACTTCAAAAGGTGGACTAATTCGATCGTACTCAGATCCACAACCATTTTCAATCTATCAAACACTTCATGATATGAGCACTAATAATAATAACATGAATAACAACAATAATAATAATAATAGATTTGGAGATACAAATGATAATCATAGCCATCATGGAGGCAATGAGAGGACTTTACCAGATTATTTACAACCTAATAGGACAGCCCAACTTTCATGCATTGTATTTCCATTGAATATGGGACACTTCGAGAGTAAATCTGGAGTAGTCCAGGTTTTGTCTAAATTCCATGGAATGGATTCAGAGAGCCCATATTTGCACCTTCAAGAATTTGAAAAAGTTTGCTCTACCTTTACAACAACAACAACAACTAAGCCTTTCGTCCAAAGTATTTAGGGTAGGCTGCATGAACCAAAAAAGAATCACGCTGGATCGATCACTTTGATAGTCCTTATCCATTCATTTCTATCAAGTAATATCTCCTCATTTAAACCTCTAGAATTCATATCTTTTCATATCACCTCCATTTATGTTTTTTTCGGTCTTCCCTTCGTTATTTTAACTTGTCCTGCATTGATAAACTCCCCTCGTCGAACTGCTGCATTTGTAGGCCTACGTTGCACATGATCAAACCATCGTAATCTGTTTTCTCGTATCTTCTCATCGATGGGAGCTACACCTACCTTAGCACGAATATCTTTATTTCACTTTATCTCTCTTAGTGTTGCCGCACATCCAACGGAGCATGCGTATCTCTGAGACACTTATTTTCTATGAATAACGTTTCTTTATAGCCCAACATTCCATGCTATATAACAAAGTAGCCTAATAGTAGTCCTATAAAAAAAATTCTTCAGTCTTAATGGAATGTTATGATCGCATAAAACTCCCGTTGCCCTACTCTATTTTAACCAGCCAACTTGTATCCTATGGTTAACATCATTATCGATCTCTCCATCATTCTGAATAATAGAATCCAAATACCTAAACTGACTGCTTATTTGTATCTCTTGCCCATCAAATTTTACATCATTATAGTCTATGATCCGTCGTTTACTAAATTTATACTCTATATACTTTGTTTTAGACCTACTCAATTTAAAACCTCTAGATTCTAATATATACCTCCATAACTCTAATTTTGCATTTACCCCTGCTCTTGTCTCATCAACTAAGACAATATCATCAGCAAATAGCATACATTAAGGTATCTCATCCTGAATAGTTCTACTAAGGTCATCCATCACTATAGAAAATAAGAACGGGCTCAATGCAGATTCTTGATGCAATCTAATTGTGATAGAAAAATCACTTGTCAAACTACAACATATTCTAATAATGGCCACTACTATATCATACATGTCCTTAATTATGTCGATATACTTGATAGGAACTCTTTTCTTTTTCAATGTCCACCAAAATATATCTCATGGTACCTTATCATAGGTTTTCTCTAAGTCAATAAATATCATATGCAAATCTCTATTTCTCTCTCGAAATCACTCTATAAGTTGACGAAGTAAATGAATAGCTTCTGTCGTCGATCGCTCCGGCATAAATCCAAACTCGTTTTCCGATATTTTAACATGTCATGATCTATGTTCAATTACCCTTTCCCAAAGCTTCATAATGTGACATATGAGTTTATTCCTCGATAGTTAGAACAACTCTGAATATCACCCTTTTTCTTATACAGAGATATTAGGGTACTTTTTCTCTATTCATTTGGCATTTTCTTAATTTGCCAAATCTTATTAAAAAGATCTGTCGCCACCTCACACCAATCCTTTCTAAGTATCTCCATATATCTATAGGAATCTCACCTGGACCAACAGCTTTTCTTGATTTCATCCTCTTTAAAGCCTCTTTTATTTCATACTCTTTAATTCTGCACATAAAACTACGATTCATATCCTCACATTGAATAGTAGATCTCCTAAATCTTGAGTAAAAGTACCATTATATAATCTATCAAAATAATCTTTCCATCTTTCTTTAATCTCTTCGTCTCGAAGTAGAACCGTCTGATCCTCATCTTTAATACACTTTATAGTACAAAAGTTTCTAGACTTTCTCTCTTATTCGATCAATTCTATATATATCCTTTTCTGCCTCTTTATTATCTAACTTCTCGTACACTTGTTTATATAATTTAGTTTTTGCATCCCTAACAGCTTTCTTAACCTCCTTCTTTGCTACTTTATACTTCTCAAAACTTATTCCATCATCATTATTATTATTCATCAAATCTCTATAAAGGTCTCGCTTGATCTTAATAGCATTTTTTACCTCTTAGTTCCACCATGATGTATCCTTATATGGTGGAGCACCGGCCCTCGACTTACCAAATATATCTTTAGCTATCTTCTTAATGCAGTTAGCCATTTTGTTCCATATTATATTAGGATCATCATGGTCCCTCCAATATGCTTCTTATACTACTCTATCTAGAAAAACTTTTTGATTACTTTCTAATCGCCACCACTTAATCTTAGGATCAAATTTATACTTAATTTTTCTAAGTCTTTTCCTAATCTGAATATCTAAAATTAAGAGTCTATATTGGGTAACTACAGTCTCACCTGGCACTACTTTACAATCGATACAACTAATTTTATCTACCCTCTTAGTTAAAAAGAATTCTATTTGGTTCGCATTCGATCCACTTTTAAAAGTAATCAAGTGAGAAACTCTCTTTTTAATCCAAATATTCACTAAAATCAAATTATAAGCAAAACAAAATCTAGAATTGAATTACTTGCTTCATTTCTTTCTCCAAAACCAAATCCTCCATGTACACTATCAAACCCATTACGATTAGTTCCTACATCTCCATTGAGATCACCATCAATAAAAGTTTTTTTCTAGTGGGTATTCCTTGTACTATCTAATCTAGATCCTCCCAAAATTAATGTTTACTGGATTCATCAAGTCCTACTTGTGGTGCATAGGCACTAATGATATTAAAAATCTCTCTATCTAAAATAAGTTTAACTAATAAAATTCTATTACCCTTCCTCATAACCTCCACTACATCTCCAAGTAATTGCTTATCTATGATCACACCTACCCTATTACGATTTCTATCTCTACCCGTATACCAA
This sequence comes from Dracaena cambodiana, assembly GCA_036321105.1. Classification (NCBI taxonomy): domain Eukaryota; kingdom Viridiplantae; phylum Streptophyta; class Magnoliopsida; order Asparagales; family Asparagaceae; genus Dracaena; species Dracaena cambodiana. The sequence continues at coordinate 24,309,358 of JAYEPQ010000001.1, forward strand.
AGTTTATAACTCCAAGGCTCTATGACCTTAGCTTTCTCACCTACCCACTTAGTCTTCTGCATGCATAAAATATTAATTCTCCTTCTAATCATAACATCAACAAACTCTGCTAATCTACCAATAAGGGAACTTATATTCCACGATGCCAACCGAAATCTATGTTTTTGTTTATGTTTATGAGCTAACTTCTTTACCCCCTCCCCCCGCTCATTAAGATGTGGGAACCCTTGTACATTTGACACCACATCCGGGCGCCGACGTGGCGCGTCACTTCTGGGTGATGACCTAGTAACCCTCACATATTTTTCACTACACCCGGACTTTGATGTGGCGCGTCGCTCAGTAGGGAACGCCCCAACGAAATTCATATTTTGGCTCATGTCATAATATGTGACAATATTTTATGCTGGCTGTCACCGGCCTACCACAATCCTCCTCCTTTATCCTGCTTTGGAATAGGCAGTGAAAGTATAAATCTTTAAGCACAGCACTGGTGGAGTTGAAAAAGTTTGTTTTACCATTAATCTTCAAAATATTACAATAGAGTAACATAAACTTAATCTCTTTACATTCTCCCAAAATGATAAAACAAAGACATGTCTACATTCTTTACATGACAATTCAATAGGAAGATGGGATGAGTCGCAAAAAGAATTCTTAAATAAATTCTTTCCTTCACATCGAACAAATTTTACGCGAAAACAAATTCTAAACTTTCGACAGAAAGAAAATGAATCATTATTCGACTGTTGGGATAGATTAAAATATTTGCTTCTCTCATGCACACATCACAGTTTTGAAATATGGAGGACTATACATACCTTCTATCAAGGGTTAAATACTGTAACCAGGAAATTCGAAGAGACTATATGCAATGGTGAATTCTTAAATAAGGATACTGAAGAAGCATGAGACTATTTTAATTCACTTGCCCAGAAATCATAAGCCTAGAAAACTGGAGATACTTCGGATAGATACCAATTAAAGAATTAACCTCAGAATAGAGGCGGACTTCTTAAATCGGGAGAAACCAAAGATATAGTTACACGATTAATCACCATTATTAAGAAATTTTAATATTTTCTTGCAAAAAAAATAGAATCAATTAAGGCAAATGAAGAAGTTTTAGAAGTTTGTGATATTTGTGAATTTTAAGGGTGACTTGCAATTGTCCGAAACTTTCTACTTTGAAAGAAGTATTAAATGAACAAATTAATGCCTTTAACACTGCTCCTCAACCAGCAAATAACACATATTGACAAATATATAATCCTAGTTGGAGGAATGGAAATAAAATCCTAAACAATTCAATAATCATAGTAAACACCCAGTAATCCACCTCAACAATATATCCAACCTACTAATCAACCTTTGGTAAACCAACCACCACCGAAGAGAGATTTTGAGGATAATTTTTATAGATACAGCAAGGAATAAATTAGATAATCTAAGCACAACAACAGTTTATTCAGTCTCAGCAAACGATTAATAGTCAGAATGCGACGTCTGTCAATGATATTCACTCACAGATAGGCCATCTTAATTTCACATTGCAAATGAAGGATAAAAGTAAACTACCATCTCAACTGGAGGCTAGTTCTTCAGATAAAGTCCAAGGTATAAATATTATTACTTCTTCCATTAATAATGATATACCTAAGATAACTGTTGTGATAAATTCGTGAAGTGGTAAAGTGCGTGATAAGCCCGTCTCGAAAGAAAATACTAAGGAGAAACTGGGCAATGATTCAACACAACAATCTAAAGAAGATAATTCTAAAAACCCACTTCTAATGATTATAAACCACTTGTACCATTTCCTTAAAAATTAAATTCTAAGAATTTTAATGCATCTTATGCTGATATTTTGTAGATTTTCAAATAGGCACATATCAATATACCTTTGCTGGAAGCAATTAAGAAAGTCCCATCGTATGCAAAATTTTTGAACAACTTGTGTATCATAAAAAGACGTCACAATGTGCAGAAGAAGGCATTTATCATAGAGTGTGTAAGTGCATTATTTCATTCTAAAATGCCTCTCAAATATATGGATCCTAGATGTCCCACTATTTTTTGGTGGTAACACAAAATAGAGAAAGCTTTGCTAGATTTTGGGCCTATTGTAAATATTTTAGAATTTTCAGTTTACAAGCACCTAGCTCTAGGAGAACTTAAACCTACAGTTGTCACACTGCAACTAGCTGACAAGTTAGAAAGGCTTTCTAAAGGTGTTGTGAAAGATGTTCTAATGCAAATCGAAAACTTTTATATCTCTATAGATTCACGTCTTCATGTTTCAATTATCCTCAACGTCCATTTTAGCTATGGCTATTGCAGTTATAAATTGCAGGAATAGTATGGTGAAATTTTTATATGGAAATATGACCCTTGAACTTAATATTTTGATTGTTTGCAAACAACCAAATATAAAAAATGATGAATTGCAAGACATTAATTATATTGAACAAATATATGATGAAGAAGATATCATATCATTGTGCATATTTGACTCTTTGGAGATGACACTAACAATGAACGAAAACTTCCTTGAATATCTTCAATCCAAACATATAACCAAAATAATAAAACACCTAACTGATGCTCAATGTTCGAATATCACGGGATGGATTCCAATAAAGTGTATGAAGAGTTACCTCAAATCACAAAAAAATTGATACCATCTAACATCCAAGCACTGATAGTTGAGCTAAAACCGCTATCTGAAGATCTCAAGTATGCATTTTTGGGATGTAAGAAAACTTTCCCAAAAAAAATATTAGCACATCTTGAAGAGAATTAGGAAAAGTGACTACTATCAGCATTGCAAAAGTATAAAGGAGCTCATTGATGGAATATGGCGAGCATCTAAGGTATGGTTCCCCTTATTTGCACACACCATATTACTTTGGAAGATGGAGGCAAGCCTACTAGGCAAATACAACAAAGGCTTAACCCTGTCATAAAGGAAGTGGTTAAAACCAAAATGTTCAAATTTCTTAATACTGGCATCATCTATCCAATCGCTAATAGTAAGCGGGTAAATCTAATCCAAGTTGTTCTAAATAAGAGTGGGGTAACAGTAATTCAAAACGAGGATGGTGGGATGTTATCCACTCATACTGCTACAAATTGGCATATGTGTATCGATTACCAAAAGTTAAATCAAGTAACACGCAAAGATCACTTTCCATTGTCATTTCTTGACCAAGTACTTGAATGAGTTGTTGCATGTGAATTTATTGGTTTCTTGATAGTTATTCTGTTTATTATCAAATTGAAATTACTTTAGTGGACTAGGAAAAGACAATTTTTCTTAGGAGTGTATGATTTAGATCGCAATCAAGTTTTTGTGCCATTATTGGGGATCATATTATTATGTTACACTTTAATATAGATTACAATTTGTACATCATCAGTTTTTGCAATTCTGAATTTGCATGACAAGTTGATGGAAGACTTCAAATGGTAGACTAATTCAATCGTACTCTGATCCACAACCACTTCCAATCTATCAAACACTTATTGATATGAACACTAATCACAATAATAACATGAATAACAACAATAATAATAATGATGGATTTGGAGATACAAATGATAATCATAGCCACAATGGAGGTAATGGGAGGACTTTACGAGATTATTTACAATTCGATAGGACAATCCAACCATCACACATTGCATTTCTATTGAATATGGGACACTTTGAGATTAAATCTGGAGTAGTCCAGTTTTTGCCTAAATTCTATTGAATGGATTCTGAGAGCCCATATTTGCACTTTCGAGAAATCGAAGAAATTTGCTCAACATTAATCTACAAAATATTACTGTAGAGCAACTTAAACTTAAACTCTTTCATTCTATAAAGGATAAAGCAAAGATATGGTTACATTCTTTACATTCTAATTTAATAGAAAGATGGGATGAGATGTAAACAGAATTATTAAAGAAATTTTTTCCTTCACATCAAACATATTTTATGTGAAAGCAAATTCTAAACTTTCAATAGAAAGAAGATGAATTATTGTTCGAGTGTTGGGATAGGTTTAAATATTTGCTTCTCTCATGCCCACATTACGGTTTTGAAATATGGAGGAATGTAAGTCCTTCTATCAAGAGTTAAATACTATAACTAGGTAATTCGTAGAGACTATGTGCAATAGTGAATTCTTAAATAAGAATGCTAAAGAAGCATGTGACTATATTGATTCATTTGCCGAAAATTCACAAGCTGAAGAACTAAGGATACTTCAGATAGACACCTATTAAAGGATAAATCTCATAACAGAGGAAAACTTCATCAATTGGGAGAAACTGAAGATATAGTTGCACGATTAATCACTGTCACTGAGAAATTTGAAGATTTGCTTTAAAAGAAAATAGAAACAGTTAAAACAATAAAAGAAATTTCAAAATTTTGTAACATTTGTAAATTGCAAGGACACATGAGTCGCGAATGTCCAACACTTCCTGCTTTAAAGAAGTACTAAATGAACAAGCTAATGCTTTTAACACTACTCCTTAATCACCAAATAACCCATATTCAAAAATATATAATCCTAGTTAGAGGAATCACTCAAATCTTCAATGGAAACAGAATCCTCAACAGTTCAATAATCAAAATAAACTACCCACTAATCCGCATCAACAATATGTCTAACCTTCTAATCAACTTTTGGTGTATCAACCACCACCTAAGAGAAATTTTAAGGATAATTTCTTGCAAATACAAAAGGAATGTATCAAATATTTAGTCGTAGTAAATGATCAATATTCAGAATGCAATGGCCTTCAATGATATTCGCTCACAGATAAGCCACCTCAATTTCGTGTTGTAAATAAAGGAAAAAAGGTAAGCTACCATCTCAACCGGAGCCTAGTTCTTTAGGTAAAGTCGAAAGTAAAAATTATTATTACTTCTTCCATTAATAATGATATACCTGAGATAACTATTGAGATAAATTTGAGAAGTGGTAAAGTGCTTGATACGTCCACTTCGAAAGAAAATACTAAGGAGAAACAAGGTAATGATTCAATACAACAATCTAAAGAAGATAATTCTAAAGAACCCACTTATAATGATTATAAACCACCTGTACCATTTCCTCAAAAATTAAAATCTAAAAATATTTAAGCATCTTATGTTGATATTTTTTAGATTTTCAAACAGGTACAGATCAATGTACCTTTACTAGAAGTAATTAAGCAAGTCCCGTCATATGCAAAATTTTTGAAGGACTTTTGTACCATAAAAAGACGTAACATCGTGCAGAACAAGGTATCTCTCACATAGTAGATAAGTGTATTATTTCGTAGTGAAGTGCTTCTCAAATGTAAGGATTCTGGATGTCTCACTATTTCTTGTGTAACAAGGCAATACAGTATAGCAAAAGTTTTGATAGGTTTGGGGACTTGTGTAAATCTTATACCATTTTCGGTTTGCAAGCACCTAACTCTAGAAGAACTTAAACCTACAACCGTTGCACTACAACTAGCTAACAGGTCAGAAAGGCTTCCTAAACATATTGTGGAAGATGTTCTAGTGCAAATCGGAAACTTTTATTTCCTGCAAATTTTATCGTTATTGATACTGCATCGGTAAAGAATTCATGTCTTCATATTTCAATTATACTTAGATGTCCAGTTTTAGCTATAGCTAATGCAGTTATAAATTGTTGGAATAGTGTGGTGAAATTTTTATTTGGAAATATGATTCTTGAACTTAATATGTTTAATGTTTGCAAACAATCAAATATAGATAATGATGAATTGCAAGATATTAATTATATTAAACAAATCCATAAAGAAGAATATGTCATATCATTGTGCATGTCTAACCCTTTGGAGATGGAACTAACAATGAATGAAAATTTCGTTGAATATCTTCAATCCGAACATATCACCAAAATAATAAAACACTTAACCAATGTTCAATGTTCGAATATCACAGGATGGATTCCAATAAAAGAAGTGTATAAAGAGTTACCTTAAATTACGAAAAATTGATACCATCTAGCATCCAACCACCGATATTTGAGCTAAAACCACTAACTCAAGATTTCAAGTATGCATTTTTGGGACCTAAGGAAACTTTTTCGGTGGTCATCTTAGTGCATCTTGATGAGAATCAGGAAGAGCGATTACTATCGACATTGCTAAAGTATACAAGAGCTCTTGGATGGAATATAGTGGATATCAAAAGTATGGACCCCCTTATTTGCACACACCACATTACTTTGGAATATGGAGCCATGCCTGTTAGAAAAATGCAATGAAAACTTAACCCTGCTATGAAAAAAGTGCTTAAAACCGAATTGTTGAAATTACTTGATGCTGGCATCACCTATCCAATCGCTGATAGTAAGTGGGTAAGTCAAACCCAAGTTATTCCAAAAAAGAGTGGGGTAATAGTAATTAAAAATGAGGATGGTGAGATGATACCCAATATACTGCTACGAGTTGGCATATGTGCATCGATTACTGAAAGTTAAGCCAAGAAATACACAAATATCACTTTGTATTACCATTTCTTGACCAAATACTTGAAAGATTTGGTGGGCATAAATTTTACTATTTTCTTGATGGTTATTTTGGTTATTATTAAATTGAAATATTCTTAGAAGACCAGAAAATGATAATGTTTACTTGTCTTTTTTGATACTTTTGCTTCAGAAGAATGCCATTTGGATTATGTAAGGCACCCATAACATTTCAAAGATGTATGATAAGTATTTTCAGTGATTTGGTGGAGATTATCTTAAGGTATTTATAAATGACTTCTCTGTATTTAGAAATAATTTGAAATCTTATTTGACTAATTTAGGATCTATGCTTGAAAAATATCAACAGCAAAATCTACTCATAAATTGGAAAAAAATATCATTTTATAGTTACAAAAGTTATTGTGTTAGGCCACATAGTTTCATCGAAAGGGATGGAAGAGATATGGCTAAGGTTGAATCTATTTCCAAAATACCAATACCCAAAACCGTAAAAGATATACGTTCATTTATAGGACATGCAGGCTTCTATAGAAGATTTATAAAATATTTTAGTACTACTGCTAGAAGCCATTTCTCACCTTCTTACACAAGATGTGTAGTTTGAATGGATGCATACATGTCAAACATCTTTCGAAACCCTCAAATAGATGCTTATCACCGTGCTAATAACGCAACCTCCATAATTGATACTGCTATTTGAAATCATGTGCGACACAAGCGAGTTGGAGCTGTACTAGGGCAACGAAGAGATAAAAAGCCCTGCATGGTCTACTACGCTATCAAGACTCTCAGTGATGCTCGAAAAAATTATACTACCACAGAGAAAGAGATTCTAACTGTAGTTTTTACTCTTGATAAATTTTGTTCATATATTTGGGGCTCGCATGTAACTTTTTTACAGATCAATCGATGCTCAAATATCTTTTATCAAAGAAAGATATAAAACCATGGTTGATTCGATGAGTCTGATTGCTTCAAGAATTTGATCTTAAAATCAAAGACAAAAGGGGAGTAGAGAATGTGGTTGCAGACTACCTCTCTGGACTAACTTTTTAAAATGATAAACTACCAATTAAGGACTCGTTCCCTAATGAGCAATTATTTTCTATCACAATAACTTCCTGGTATGCTGATATCATTAATTTCTTTATTGTAGGAGAAATGCCGAATCATTGGAGTGAACAAGACAAACGAAGTTTCTTATACGAAATACGCTATTTCTTTTATGGCGATCCTTAATTATTTAAATTTTTCTTGGATCAAATTATTAGGCGCCATGTGCCTGATGACGAGATTCAAAGTATCATTATTTTTTGTCACATAGAGGCATGTGGTGGTCCCTTTTAATCTAAAATGACAGTAGCTAAAATACTCCAATGTGGTTTTTATTGGCCTACCAAGTTTAGAGATGCATAGGAATTTTGTAAATGATGTGACTCTTGTCAGAAATTAGGAGCGTTTATTGGGAAGAATGATATATCTCTAACACCCATACTTATAATTGAGATATTCTATCGTTGGGGTATTGATTCATAGGACTATTTATAGGGGTGGAAACTAGGCAGTGCCCGGCACAGCCGGTTGCAAGCACGGGCATGTCGTGCCTTAGGCACGACACGACAAGCCTGTCCGGGCATGGCACGTCGGCATGACCTGCCACGCACATGTTGTGCTTGTGCCTGCATGTGCCGACTTGGGCATTTATTTTTTTTTTTTGATAAATTAGAATTTTGGCTAGTAAGTTAGCTTAGTTAGTTAGTTAACTTAGTTTTGTATGTTTAGTTGGTTCAAACAAATAAAAATGATTATGAAAATAAAATTTTATTATATAGAATCTCATTACATTAACAAATTAATTCTATAAATCTCTTTGAAAATCATTCAAAGTCCAAAGAGAGGGAGAAGACTATGACCGTCACTCTCAACTTGTTCTTAGTATTTTTTTTTTAAGAGAATTATGAGTTTTAAAAATTACATAAAAATTGCAATTGTAGAATTTAAAATAAAAAATTAAAAATATGAAGAGGAAAAAAATGAAGACTTAATAATGTAGAAGACTTCAATTTTCAATCTTTCCTGAATAACTTCTATTGCTCCAATTCGTATGATGTTCCTTGATCTTTTAATTCAGCATCTAGCCAGACCTTTAAGAAAACACACATCTGCAATGTATTTGCTGTCATTGAACTCCTCGACTCTGTTAGTACTCTCCCATCTGCACTAAAAACAAACGCTAATGCTACTATATACACCAGAGGGATTAGCAAATTATGGACCATACTGGAAAGTACAAGATATATTTTCTCCTATGATTTTTACCAATCCAAAATATCAAAATTTTCATAACGGTCAAGTGAATAATTATCTACATTGGCCCTTTCTAAATAGTAATGAACAGTAGGTTGCATAGATTTTTTTACGGTGAAATACGGATAGAAATAAGTACAAGATTGCATAGGGTTTTTGACGATGAAATACGGATATCGTTACTGGTTTTTTACTTTCTTGAACAGTAGGTTGCTTTGTATTTAGTAATTTATCCCCAAGCAAATCTTCACATATATAGTACATAATATCTAAACATGTTTTAATGTAATTAACTAATTCTTGAATATTATTTTTATAACCTATATTTGTATGAAATAGAACTACTAAAATTTCCACACCATCTAATTTACATCGTGAATCTATAACGGTTGCAAAATATATTAAGTATGAAAAATTAAATATTTAATAAATTTAATTTCCATGGGCTTTACAATATCTTCAAGAAATGGGTTATTCCTATTTTCATAAAAAATTGAACTAATTTTGGCTAAGTAATAAAGTACAATGTGTGTAATTGGGTAGTAAGTACCCGAAAGTGCTCTACTTGCATCTTCGAATTTACTTTAGAAATTATAAATATAATGTAAATGATTATATTCATTAATATCCAAACTACAAGATGGTAATTTCATTTCATTAAATATATTTACTACATCTTTATATTTAATTGCCGCATAAAACATTTTAAATATAGAATTTCATCTTGTTCTTACATCTGGGGGTAAAATTCTTGGTGAGATTTTAAAAATATTATATAATCATTTAATATTTATCTTTTTGGCCCACTACATTTTACAAATGCTATTATATTTCTATGTTTAGTTATTAAATCATTTACTACACTTAATTTATTTTGCACACACAAATTAATTATGTGGCAAAAATACCGAATATGAAATAATTTACCATCTAAAATCAGTTTAGTTATATTTTTTAAAATTTCAATTGTAGTCATAGTTTCATAATTATTATCGAAAGAAATAGAAAAAACAAATTGTTCTATTCTGAATACTTCAAAATCAATTAGTAATGAAATATTATCAACATTTATGTAAATTCAAATCTTCATCTATATAATGGGCTATTACACATAAATAATGACTACCATTTAAGGACTCCCAACAACCGAAGGTTATTGTAACTCTATAAATTATCGAAGTTAAAATAACAATTAAAATTTATCTCTTATATTTATATATTTTTACAATATCTAATTTACAAGTTGCTCATAAGACATTTTAAATTCAGAGTTATGTGTCGTTCTTATAATTTTTCAAATTTTGGGTTTTCAGATATGGAGAATGGTTGTTCAACGTGCACTATATATGTTTCTAATTATTCTCTATTAGATATAGGATTATATTTAAACGTTTCTAGAGTTCTTCCATATGTGTTTAATTATATTCGTTGTGACTCATTTGGTGGTGTGCTTTTTCTAAATGTCTTTTAAGTTAACCCATTCCACTTCCTTTACGAAAAAAGTAGGAATTTTTTGGCAATATTTGTATCTAGCTTTTCTAACGCCATCTTTTTAAAAATTTCCAAAGTGATTACATATATCATATTTTGAAGCCATAGTGGGGATGGTTGTTTCGAGTATTGTAGTTTGGGTGGGCTCTTCTTCAAGCAAATTAGAGGACTCTATGTTTTCATATGATGCAAATAGTACTTGTAGAGCTTGTTCTAATGGTTCACAAACAAATCGATATTCTTAATTTAATAAAAAGGACAAAAACTGCCCATGGCTTGAGAAGAAGAAGTGACGGATGAGTATGGATCCGTTATAAAAAAAAACCATGAAAAACTGAATAAAAATAAGCTAAAAATATAAATTCCTCAACGCCACAAGCCGAAGAGAGAGTTTGAGAGTTGAAACTGAAAATTACTTCTTTTCTTGAAAAATGTTGAAGCCGAAACAAGAGGAGAGTTTGCTCGGGATATGTATTCTTAATGCTTGCTCAAGAGTCTTAAATCTTAATGGAACATGGATGAAATTTTTCATATGAATTTTGTGTTTGAAAGGATTAGAGAGAGTTTAAGATTGAAGAGAGTTTGAGAATTGTGAGGAAAATTGAAATTGGAGGAAGGATGGTGTACTTATAGGAGAGAGAAGAAGTTTTCGCGAAAAAAAAAAATTATAGACAACCTCTCAACGGCCATTTTGACCTTTGGGGAAATTTGCAATTTTTTTGCAAACCACCCCCCCCCCCCCCCCCAATGACTAGTTTCATAGCTATTGGGGGCTTTTTGCAAAAAAAAATTAAAACCCCCAACGGACATATAATGGTTAATTTTTAAAAAAATTGTGTTGTTCTGTGCCTGGCAAATGAAGGGCATGGCACGACAAGGATGTGCCATGTCGGGCCAGAGGCCCGAGCACCCTAGCTCGGTCATGGCCTGAGCCAGGGGGAAGTGCTGGGGACGTGCCCGGCACTTGTTGGGCTAGGTGTGCCCGACAGGCTGCCTGGCCCAATTGCCACCCATACATATTTGTAACGGATATGCTTATGTCCTCATATAAGTAAATTATAGCTCTAAATGGGTAGAAACTGCGGCTTGTAGAAATAATGACTAATAAATAGTTATTAAATTTTTAAAGGAACACATATTGTCTACATTTAGAGTTCCAAAAGTGATAATAAGCGATGGGGGCTCACATTTTTGTAGCAAAGTGTTTGAAAATTTAATTAAAAAAATATCATTTCAAGCACAAGATTTCTACACCGTACCATCCATAATTAAATGGATAAGATGAACTAGCTAATAGGGAAATCAAGTAAATATTTGAGAAAACGGTTAATCGGTCTTACAAAGATTGGTCATTTTGACTGACCGATACTTTATGGGCTTACTATATAATATATAAAATACTCTTAGGCATGTCTCAAAATAGTTTAGTCTATGAAAAATCTTGTCATTTACTTGTAGAGATGGAGCATAAAGAGTATTGGGTAATTAAATCAGTAAATCTTGACCGCAATTTAGCTAGCCCATTACGAAAGCTATAAATAAACAAGTTGGAAGAGATAAGATGTGACGTAAATGACAATTCACGCATTTCAAAGGAGAAAATAAAAATACGACACGGTCATCGTATCACACACCGTATTTTTCATCTTTCTGACAAAGTACATTTATATGATTCATTCATTCATCTATAATTGTATTCACGATGGACAGGACCATTCATAGTTAAAATTGTGTATCCACATGGTGCAATTGATATTGAAAATTTAAAGAATTGTCATACATTAAAAGTAAATGGGAAACAATTGAAGCACTATTTGGAATTTGGAGCACTCAGAGGAATCTTTCGATCTAGTGGATGCTCCAACATCTCATTGATATGAGCTAAATGAAGACACTATATATATATATATATATATATATATATATATATATATATATATATATATATATTACTATTTATTATGTACTAACAATTTTGTTTTGCAAATTGTTACATCATGAGTGCCGGACAGAGATAATTTCTAAGCTTATCTCTCTTAAATCTCTATTTGTTCTTGATTAATTAAATGGATATAATTCATTGAAGACAATGTGCATTTTAAATTGGGGAGATGACTTATAAAGATAACTTAGTTTTGATACTTATGATGATTTCAAAGATTTTCAAAATTTTCTTTTCTTTTAGAAAAGAAAAAATTTCAAAAACAAACAAAAAAATCTTTAATTGATATTAACTTTAGGGTTAGGAACTAATTTTTAGTTTAAATTAATTTTAGAATTAGGAACTAAGAACTAGATATTAAGAATAATCTTAGTTTAGGGACTAACAACAACTAACTAAAAAATAAAAAAATAAAGAAATTAAATGGCTTGACAGTTCTCAGAGAGAACCGCTATCGAAGCGGTTGTCGAAACCACTATTAACGATGGTCATTGTAAAGGCAGAAAATTACCTAGCCGAGAACAGCCATCGAAGGTACCGTTGATGTGCCCGTTGACAGTCATCGGCAAGGAAAGGCAACTGTAAATAGATCTTAGAGTTTCTTTCTCTGAAAAAAAACCTGGCCTCTTTCAACAGCACCCAGGCCCAAAGTTAATCCTTTCGACAGCCAAATCTCTTGCGCAGATCTCTTTGAATTTTCATCAATCTACATGCAAGTAAGTTCTCTTCTCTTTGATTGTTTATTTTTTATTTTTTCTTGGTGAAAAGTGGACTTTTGTCTCAAAACCTAGATCTACAATTTATATAGACAAATTTGAGTAAATCAAAATTAGATCCTTACTTTGTAGTAGATTTGGTAGAGTTTAGTAAAGATATGAGGATTTTTGATTAATTTTATGGATTTATTGTCATTATATGCTAAAATCAAGGGTAGAAATATTAAAGATGAATTTGATAATTTTTGAAGAAGAAATTGAGAAAATATGGAATTATGTGGATGAAGCTAATTCTAAAATAATAATATAAAAATTAATAAGAAAAAAAAAGAAGAAGGTATTGGTTACCAAAAGAAAAATAATAAATAGAATAAATATGAGTTAAATTAATGAACAGATTTTTGAAGTAATAATTATTCTAAAGTTATGAGTTTTTATTTAATCTTTGCAGAATGCACCAAAGAAGCAGATAGTTTCCAAGAGGCCAAGAGTAGAATTTTTTGGTCTGTCTTCTCCACAACGAATTAGAGTTGCAAAAGAAAACAAGGAGATCATAGCGAAGTATGATGATTTCAAGGTTTGGCCCGAATGTGTAGTAGATTATTCAAGATTAAATGAAAATTTGGCCTTCAGAGTTCAAATGCTAGCCTCAAAGTTGGAAGCATACACAAGATATCAATACGCACTGACATGCAATGAGATTGTGCATGAGCTTTTTTTCAACATGCAACCAATAATGGGAGATCAAGATGGATACTCCATTGTCATGGAAGGGAAATACCGTTCATGAGGGCAAAAATCATAAGAACAATCCCTATGCCTAATATGCCTAAAGAGCACCCTTTTTGTGGATATTATGAATGAAATATCAAGTGGTTCTCGCCAGTTCAAAGAGCTCTATAAGAATTTAAGCGATATTGCATTCAATGGGAGCTTTTTGAAGGTTGGCTGATGAGTGTCAGCCTCCATATTATCTATTTTTGTATATAAATAATACTACTCAGGTATTTTTTGTGTGTTTTCAGTTGAAACCTATTCCGATAAAGAGATTGTATAAACTTAGAGCCCGATTAGGAAACCAAGTCTAGAAAAGAGTTAAAAGTGAATAAAGTTATAAGAATAAGAAGTTTCAGAGAGCCAAAGTCTAATACAGTCATTCATATCAAAAGAAAGAGACCAGAACTTCATGCAAAAGAAAAATTAAGCTAATATTCCATAATCTGTCGCCATTTAGCAGTAATTGACACTAATTAGCGGCACTTTGGAGCCCACATGTCATGAAATTTTTACGAAGTCTTCAATATAATTTTGTATTATTCAGTTTTATTAAAAGTAGGGTGGTTTGGTTCTTCAAGACTTATATATAGGCCGTGTCCTTATAATCTAGGATTATCATGTCATTTTGTACTCTTCATTAATTAATAAAATTATGATTTTGCTAAAGGGTCACCGCTATACTGTGCTCTAGAGGTTTTCCATTATTTAGAAATATGTTTTAGTAAGTATAAATATTTTAACTACTTTTTAGATAGATTTAATTGCTTTCTAGTATAGATTTATTTGCTTTGCAGTCAAATTTTTCTTGCTTTGAATCAAAATAGAATTTTTTATGGTTTTCACAAATAAAAATAATATCTTGTTAAGTAGAAGTATGAGTAGCTAATTAGCTTAGACATAGGATGTTGATGAAACTAGAGATCAACCTTATATTATTCCATTTGTGTTCTTTCTAAAGGAAAAAAAAAAAAAAGATAGGATTTTTCTATGAAATAATAAAAATACAAGAATTCATATATTAGAACTTTGATAGGTTATGCTTAATTTAAGTATTTTGATAGTTTATACTTATTTAGGGTTTAGAGTTGTTGGTTTTTATTTATTTTGTTAAATTAATCTAATGATTCAGTTTATTTCTATTCAAAAGTAATTTCTTTGAAGGATTATGCTTGTACAATACTTGATAGTCCATACTTAGAATGCTTTAAGTAGGAATTAAACTAAAAGATTAGATTTTTATGGAAGAAAGAAGATAAAATAGATAATATTTGATTGTGAACTAATAGATTCTATATTCTAAACTAATTAGAAAAGTTCAAAATCAATCTAGACTCATAATTAACTCATGAATGTAAGAATGCAAAAACACTCTAGATGTCTGTTGGAACGACCTACAAAGTGCTACTACCGACAGTGTGCGCTTGTAGTAAATTATCACATCAAGTTTTTGGTGTCGTTGCCGGGATCGACGGTGTTTTCTTACTTTTTGTATTGTTTTGCGAGTTAACAGTGTGTGTTGAGTGTGCAGAGACCTGAAAATTCAGATACTGAAAGCAAAAAGTGACGAGAGAAGTCTAAGGAGTACTATGCAAAAAGCAAGGAGCCAATCTCCCTGATTTTGGCGACAAACAGCAGCAGTTGCCACCATTTGGCGGCAATTCAGGTGGAAATCTTCCCCTATTTTTCTCCCGTTCTGTGTTTTGAGTCACTAGTTTTGTAAAAAAATACAAAAAATTAAAAATTAACTACTATAAGACATCACATTTTTCTTTGATCATATTTCTTCCACCGTTTCATCTTCACCACACCCCCACATCTTGCATTAGTTTAGGAAACTCATGCTTCCACTCACGGTCGCTAGTTCATGCCATATTGGACCCGTGATCAATTTGGTCGACTATAAGATCAGATTTGTTCATGGGAGATAAGATGGACCAACCGATTTCGATCCTTCAGGATTGATGTTACCCATTGCGTACATCACTACCGTCATGCATCAAAGTTCCACACACAAAGGATAATCACTATGAACTAAAACCACAGTACATCAGCATACTTCTTAAATTCACTAATTCTAATTCTAAGAATGCATATCTCTTTATCAGTGAATTTCAGGAAGTGTGAGTGATGATTAAACTGTAACACTTATCGAAGGACGCAATTAAGCTTTGATTCTTTCCATTCACTCTCAAAGATAACACCAAGAAGTGGTTGTACAATATGCCTACTGATTGAATCACTATTTGGGATGAATTCGTTACAATTTTTCTTAAGAAGTATTATCCCATGCACAAGATGACAAAAATTCCAAATCAAATTAACCAATTCCGTCAAGTGTCAGGAGAACCCTTCTGAAAATACTTGAAACGGTTCAAATATTTGTTAGCTTAGAGCCCACTTTGCGATAGAAAAGTGACAGTTGTGTTAAATCGTGTATAAAGGACTAGATTTCATATCCAAAACTCTTCTTGAGTCCATGTGTCAGGCGGAGTTCATGAGAAAAAATGAGGATGAAGCGTGGGACTTCCTTGAGGACCTATGGTGGAAAACTATACAGTGGAAAAGTCCTACTGAGAAACCCAATACATTAACTTTTGCGCAAAAAGGTGGGATCTATATCATCGAAAGCTCTATAGCTGTCGAAGCTAAGATTGTAGCCCTTATAAGGAGAATTGAGGCATTTGAGACTCCTAGTGCTCTACCGATGGGTCAAATAAATCAAATTTAAGTTTCCACATGCTTTAATTGCGGAACTCCGAATCATGTTATAGAGGAGTGTCCATTATTAATGAATCCCATGGATCCAACACTTGAGTAGGCTAACGCCTTATATCAACGACCTATGAAAAATCCTTACACTCCTACATATAATCTGGATTGGAGAAATCACGCAAATCTCTCATGGGGTCAAGGGTAATATCAGAGAGCCCCCAACTCTAATATACAGCCTCCACCTAGTTGTCAGTTCTCGAGACCTAAGGTGGGTGTATATCAACACCCAAATGCTATGAATCAAGGGAACAACCATAATAGACCACCTATGCATAATCAATCATATCCACAACAAGGGTCTAATAATGATTATGATAGATGGCTAACGACACATGAAAGGAATGTGGAGAACCTTTTCAAGATGACGTCCAATTTTGACACACATATGCAAAATTTAATGAAAGTATCTACTGACTTTATACAACGGAACGAACAACAACTTTTTACAAGTTCTCAGCCGATCAAGAATATAGAACAACAGGTTGGACAGTTAGCTACATAGCTGAGTGAGCAGGAGCCGGGTACCTTTCTGAGCCAACCAATAATGAATTACAACTATAACTCATCTCAGTCTGTTTCATCCCATGTTCAACAGTGCAATGCCATTCAAACCATAGATCTGGCAAGTAAGTAGACAATAATATAATCATGCCCTCTGATCTCACTCCTACTATTCTGCAGGCTACACCATATTTTTCATCTCTTTCTTCACATGTATCTCCATCACCTCCATTACCATTACATACTCATTTGAAAGAACATGTTCCTAAGCCGAAAGAACCATATCCCAATTGGCTTAGGAAGCCTTTACTGTAAGTAAAGAAGATTCTTGAAATATTTCAGAAGTTGAACGTTAATATTCCACTCATTGATATTATACAACTGGTTCCTACTTATGCTAAGTTTCTCAAGCATTTGTGTACCAAGAAACGAACAAGAAGTATTTCTGAGAAAGTTTTTTTTACTGTAAATATATCACAAATCCTCTCTAACTCCTTACCTGTCAAATACAAAGATTCAGGTTCCCCTACAATCGCATGCACCATTGGGAATACTACATTTGATATGGCATTGCTTGATTTAGGGGCAAATGTCAACTTGCTTCCTTACACTATTTATCAGCAATTGGGGTTAGGAAAACTTCAACCTACTAAGCTTAAATTACAGCTAATTCATCGTTCGATCAAGAGTCCAATTGGTATAGTTGAATATGTGCTCATTACGGTCGACGAGTTCATCTTTCCTATAGACTTCATTGTCTTAGAAACTGAGCCGATTTCCAATTTACGGAATCAAATTCCTATTATCTTGGGCAGACCATTCCTTACAACAGCAAATATATTAATTAATTGCATAAGTGGCCTCATGAAACTATCATTTGGGAATATGATTGTGGCATTGAACATATTTAATATGGATGAGCATACAATAAGCTCTCTCATTGAGGTAAACATGATTCACAGTTTGCACTTTTATTCTACCTCTTGTGCTAATGATGAACCCTCATTTGAGTAAATTTCAAAGATGAACTCATGTTATTAGACGAGTTGGTATGTACTAACTCTACGTATGATGATACTTGTGCAAATGTGCTATTGATTTATGAGCAAATCTTTGAGAATTTATTTGCAGAGGAGCTTGCATTACTTCGTGAGTTAGAAGAGACACCACACTTCACAATTGGTTTACTTGATCATGTTGATACCTTCACACCTCACGATATTCCTATATGTGTGCTTGTTATTAACGATGATTGGCAAGTTTATAATGAAGAATTTTTTAACCCAATTATTAATGTTTACATGTGAACAAAGAAAAACGAGGACAGCATAAGAAGTGAAAAGGTAATTTTGTGACTTTTAGAAGGATGATGAGATACAACAATACACCCACTTCACGTTTAAAATACACATACTATGATAGTGGAAAGCAATTAAGAGGTCGTAACCGCTTTCCATGTGTTAATAGAGTGACGATATTGAGATCGTGACTTTTTATGACTCTCATTATTTGTATAATATTTATCAATAGTTTTCATATTTATTTACCACTCTTGGTTCGTGTTTGAGGGCATACACGAGTTTAGGTGAGGGTAGTTGGTTAGAAGATTTTTTGGCATTTTTCTAGGATCTTTAATATTTTAGTATTTTTATTTTATTTTTAGATTTTTTTTGGATTTCTTTATTTTACACTTTGGGTATATTTTAGGGTAAATTATTTTAAAAAAATCTTGAAAAAAGTAAAAAATCTGAAAAAAATAAAAAAGATAGAAATATTTTCTTCAATAAATCAACCTAGTTATAAATACAAAAATAAATTTAGATTTGAAGTTTGATAGGAGAGTAGATTGGATAATACACTTACAATTTTATGAAATAAATATTTATTTACTTTGTATAAATAAATTTTACAAAGTAAATAAATATTTTAATTATTTTTTAGATAGATTTAATTGCATTCTAGTATAGATTTATTTACTTTGTAGCATAGATTTTGCTTACTTTGAATTAAAATAGAATTTTTTATGGCTTTCACAAATAAAAATAGGATCTTGTTAAGTAGGAGTATGAGTAGCTAATTACCTAAGTTCAAGGATGTATATGAAACTAGGGATCAATTTTTTATTATTCTATTTGTGTTCTTTCTAAAATAAAAATAAAGAAAATATAGGATTTGTCTATGAAACAATAAAAATACAAGAACTCGTAGATTAGAACTCTGATAGGTTATACGTAATTTAAGTATTTTGATAGCCTGTACTTTGTTAGGATTTGGAGAAGTTGGTTTTTATTCGTTTTGTTGAATTAATCTAATAATTTAGTTTATTTCTATTCAAAAGTAATTTTTTTGATGGATTATACTTGCACGACACTTGATAGATCATACTTAGGATGCTTTAAGTAGGAATTAATTAAACTAAAAGATCATATTTTAATGGAATAAAGAAGATAAAATAGATAATATTTGGTTGTGAACCAGTGGATTCTATATCCTAATCTAATTAGAAAAGTTCAAAATCAATCTAGACTCATAGTTAACATGTTAGAATAAAAGGAATAGTAAGAACGCAAAAACACTCTAGATCCCTATGGGAACGATCTGCAAAGTGCTACTACCGACATTGTGCACTTGTAGTAAATTTATCACATCACTGGCTATGTTAGACAAGAGTACGTCTTGGTAAATTTTATAGTAAATATAACATACTACCATACTCCACAATAACAGAACTATACTCGAGGGACGTAGTATTGATAAACATGATTTTGGAAAGGCACATATTCGATGTCACATCCATCATGTACTTTGCAATAGTTCAATGCATTGGTCAAGTCCATGAGTATATCTAACATCTATGAACGAAAAAGCCTCACTTAGTTTTGCCTTCTGTGATTTGCATGAATTATCGAGTTCATCCATCAAGAGGTGATACATTTGAACCTCTAAGAAACCATTTATGGATACCATTGTGTGAAGAAGCTTAATTTCCCGACATGCCTAATAAGAATAGCTGGAACAATACGAGCAATAACAACCTACTGCCTAACCTGCCAAACACGAAGAACGAGCTCAGGAATGTGTTGAGCAAAGGCAAGAACAACGAGATGCAGCAGATGTGGCAGCCTGACCAGATGAAGTAACACTCCACACTATAAATGAGTCGATCATAAAGATGACGAATGCCTTCACTGTGAGAATGAGCATACTTGAAGACAGGTAGGCCCCAATCAAGCATCAACTACATCATTATCGGCTACTCACTAGAGTATTTAGACAAATGGTTGGTGATGATACCCGGTTTTTGAAGATGAGGATGAGAGGATGAGTTAGGGAACCATAGGATTTCGCTAATATCAAAGACGCAAGTGACAAGACAAATCATCAGAAATCTAATTGATATCGATTGCAAAGATGGAGTGAATATTTTTTTAGAACTAACAAAGCCATGTGTATTCTAACCTTAACCTCTTATATTATTTCTTTGTGTATTACCTTCACAGTTTTATTTTTGATGCACTGAGGACAATGCATAATTTAAGTTGGAGGTGGGATAGATATACTGTACTTTACTGTACCATAGTTAACTTACAATAGTCAAAAAAAATTCAAAAATGTTTCATTTCATTGAAGTAAAAACTAAGATTAGAAGTATTTTACATTGAATATTTATGGGATTGATATTTTAATTTTGATACTTATATGATAGTAGTTATTATATAGTCTTAATTGAGATTTTAAATCGAACAATAAGATATATGGATAGTTAAGATTAGAATCAAGTATGCACTCTACACACTTACATTATAAGTCATGAAAAGTTGATAATAAAGAGAAAACTTTAAAGGGAGACCTGTCATATATAAAAAAAAAAAAAATTGGAAAAAATGAAGTGAGCCTGGTACTTAGGGCAATATACTTCAGATATATAAAGTATATACAATAAATAAGAAATAATAAGTGTTAAGTAGTTGGGTTCGTATGCCTCGGTAAGCATGCATATTCACATGACCGATACTTATGGACTTTTGTTATAATCATGAACTGAGTAACTGGGCACTTGTGCCTCGGTAAGCATGAATGTTTACATGAAAAGCAAGTGTCTACGAAAAAGAAAAAAAAGATATATATATTTATATATATAAAGAGTTACTATAAGTTTGATTGGAGTTTGAGACTGGACAAGGCTTAATTGCAGGCTCACAAGAGTTCATAGGAGAGGATAATTAAAAGTAAAAAATATATCTACGATACAATTTAAATGATCATGATGGACACATAAGAGTTTTAGATTATAAGTGATTTATTAAGATGATATTTTTATAAATATCTGTGCATGTAGCTCTAATTGAGTTTGATATGGAAGAGAAATGTAAACAAAAAAATATATATTATAGTATTAGTAGTTAATAGGATACTAACATTTTTCATTTTTTTATTATTTTACACTGATCATTAATTTTGTTTTATTTATTTCTTAATCTCAAATATTTCTTGATGTTTATGGGTAACATCACTAGAAACCCTTGTGAGATAACACTCGTCCATTAGGGTAACCTTGGGTTTGATGGCTTGTTGTACGTGCTAAGTGCAATCATGATTCCTCCAAAAGTAAGTTAGGATTTATTCTTAGGTCTTCAATTTATGTTTTTAGTTTATATATTTGATAGGGACTGGCAAAGCTCAAGTTGAGTTGTGATTACGCTCAAAAAATATAATATTTTTAGTTTATTTTGTGCAGATGTAATCCAACTTTGTTGATTAATACAAGACATTAATAAAAAATTATTTTTATTAATCAAATTTCTCATGATGATGTTTTTTTTAGTGTTTTTCAATTTTGCTTAGGTTTTATATGCAAGAGAATCAAATTATTAAAGCGATTATCAAATATTAGCTTAGAATTAGGCATTTTCAGGAATAGCTTCCAACAACTAAGAGCTTGCCATTGACAGCCATTAATTGAGAATCATGCATGAGAGTAGTCGTCTCTATCAAAGAGAGCAACTACAGACTTAATTTCTGGGAATTCTTGAGGGGAATTAAGAGTTTCCTTGTAAATAGAATTCCTATTAGGGTTTTGTAAAGTTATAAATAGCTGATAAATCTCAAGTTTTGAAATGCTTAACAACATTTGAGAGAGAATAATATAGAGATTTGGATTCAAGATTTATTTTTTATAATCGTTCATAGAAATTAATAAAAGAATTCTTTTCTCTTTATTTATGACTATAATGAGTATGAGTGGTTAAATGCTTGAGTTGGATCAGATGGAATAACGAACGTACGTGATTTATTAGTATGTATTCTTATATGCTTATAGATTTGTTTTTTGTGCAATTGATATCTTTGATTCTCTACTATCTTTGAAAAGATTAAATATTATTTTGAGTCTTTAACACTTTATAGTTTGACAATATATTCGTTGCTTAGTTTTCGATATACCGTAGACTCTTTAGGCATAGTGTATGCTTAGATTTTAAACATTTATTTTTGATATTTATATCGCATGTTTAGATAAACTCAAAATTCATATAGAATTAATTGGGAGAAATTAGAGATAAAAAAGCATGGATATATCCAATAAATATCCTATGGAGGAATTACATCCATCTTAACAACAATTTTAATATAAGTAAAATTTTCATCTTTAATTTTAGTTTAGTTAATAAAATTTGAATTTTTATATTTATTTTAATACCATAATTTATTCTAGTATCACACAATTAACAAATGGTTCTCGAGAGAACGATTTTGGGTTACTACCCTTTTACTACTTATCGATCTTTTACACTTGAGAGTAAACGATTTAAATTGCAGTCACATAACAAACCACATCAATATTACTAGAAATGTTGTTGCAGTGTAAGAAGCTAGAATAGACCAGGATAGAGTTGGACTTCAGAAGTCTGTAACAGTTGCATTTTCTAGAGCTAAAGGACCATTGAAGGCTAAACAATGGATTATTGATATGGAGAATCTTCTGTAGCTAATAGTGATGCTTCATGTTAAAGATTGGGATGTGTGTTGACATAGAATTGTAGAGTAATTGAGTTTGCATCAAGATAGTTGAGATCTCATGCGAGAAATTATCCAACTCATGATTTGAAATTAGTAGCAATAATTCATGCTTTGAAGATTTGGAGATAATACTTACTAGGGCAAAGAGTGGAAATATATACTAATCATTAAAGTTTACTGTACATTTTCACTCAGAAGGAATTGAATATGCGACGGTGGCAAAAGTTGGAATTGTGATGAACCATGACCTAGATATTATGTATCACCCAAAGAAGATCAATGTAGTAATAGATACACTAAGTAGAAGGTATGAAATAAAGAGAATGACACAACAAAAAGAGTTTTTAATGGAGATGCAAAAAATGAAATTGGAAGTAATTTTACCATGAATAACAGCACAACTCATAGAAATACATATGCAGTCATCTTTGGTAGAACACATTAAGCAACCATAAGTTGAAAATAAAAAATTAAAAAAGTTAAAGGATAAAATAGACGAAGGCTAGAGGCCAACAATGAAGATGTATTTAGATAGAGTTATTAGATTCAGGAAAAGATTATGGATGACAAAGGGGATAAAAGAAATAGAGATTTAGAAGAAGCTCATATATCAATAAATTCTATTCATTTCGAAAGTAACAAGATACATAAGGATATGAAGAAATATTTCTAGTGGCCAGACAGGAAGAAAGAGATTGCCAGGTATACATGAAGGTGTTTTACTTACCAGTAAGTAAAGGCAAAATATCAGAAGACGGTAGGATTGCTTCAACCATTAGCAATAATAGAGTCGAAGGAGGAGCAGACTTTATGACTTGATTATGTGATGGCCCAAAATTTTTAAATTTCCTGTATCAATTTTTTAGTATTGATCGTATCGGTTTGGGATGCTGAATACTGATATCGATCCAATACTGAGTAAATTATGTATTCTAATCATCAGATGAGTACAAAAATTTGACAGGCACATTCATGTCATTTTTCTAGATTCATGGCAATTTTTTTGTATTTTTAATATAATCAAATTTTAATATATTAAAACAATATTATTTAATTATGAATCTCACTTTGACCAAGACTAAACCTAATTTGACTTTGATTTTTACCATATTTTTGGAATTTTCCACATAATGTTATTATATCTCACTCATATATTATTTCATTATAAAGATGTATGTATAGTTAGTATAATGAAAAATATCAAATGAAAAATCAAGCTAACCTATCACATATCTTAACTTCATCATACTTGCTCTTTGACCAAGCCATGCTCTTGCCCCTATCTATGTCTCCTTTATCCATTATAACTTTTCTCTACTCCTTTCATTTCTCCTCCGCATCAGTTATTCTCTCTCCTTCATTTTTTATGCTTCCTTCTCGCTCCTTTTCTCCAACTCTAAGAATAATAATAAAAAAAAGAGAAGGAGAAGAGAAGAAGATGAAGAAGAAAAAGAAGAATCTTAGCCTGATGATAGACTTATCTCATCTAATCTGTCAAGCCAAGTAACTCCACATTTATTTTTCATTAAAACTACCTTAAGTAAAAGGTTAGAAATTTGATATTTATGCTTAAATAGATATAGTATTAAATGAGTCATGCTAAAAAATAAATCTAATTTTCATATTATTTTAATTTCTAATTATGAAAATAAATCTTTAACATCCCTTCAAGAGCATGCTTATATGGTTACATCACATTGTTTACTTACTTCATTATTATAAAATCAAAGCATGTATAGGATAGCTATATTTTACACTAAACAAACCATCATGAGAATGATTAAACTGAAAATGGTCACATGCTTGTTTAGAATTTTATCCATAAGTTTTAGAGGCAATTTATACACACTCATTTGCCCTAAACCTAATATAACAAAGTATTAGGATTTAAAACTTGTATTTTATGTCTTCATATTTTATTAAGTTGATTAGTTTGCATAAATAATGCAAAATAGAAACTTTTAACTAAGAACTTATCCAAGCAAGTATGTATAATTTTGAATTTAGTGATTTAACTAAAAATTGGTTATGTTTGAATAGTTAATTTACTGGAATCATGTAGAAATCAAGATTTAATTATTTATTTTAAGTAGTTCCATCATAAGATTGATTATGCTTGTAGTTTGATTTTAATACTTTATATGTTATAATCTACATATGGACTAATTTTGCAACATGCCAACTCAAAACCTACACATGGATTAAGTTTGTAACTGACATTTTATTTAGTGACTAATGTTTGCATGAGATGCATTTTTATTTGTTATATATGTTATTTTAGTTAATATTAATGATATTTGTTAAACATTGAGAATTTGACTAACATATAGGATAACATTTAATCTTGAGAGTCCTGATCACTTGTACGACCATAAGGACTATTGTTATGTTTAGGATTTTGATTTCATAAGAAGTATACTTAATTATATTACACTGAATTACATTAGCATTATACTTGTTTATTGGATTGGCATATTGATGGAATATGAGACCATACTCCATACTCAACAAATAAACACGTAAATCAAATGCGGGTATTGGGAAAACTATACAGTTGAATCAGAATACTGGTTATAGGAGGTATTATTATTGGTGTGGTCCCGGCCTCGGAACTGGACATATATATACATTATTGTTGGTGTTGTTCCGGTCTCGAAATGGTACATTACTATATATTATATTATATTATTATTGTTATGGTCCTGGCCTTGGAACAGGACATATATATATATATATATATATATATATATATATATATATATATATATATATATATATATATATATATATATATATATATATATATATAATTATTATTGTTGTGACCCTAGGCTTAGAACGGTTGTGCCATAAACGTGTAATACTTTCATTTTCTATTTTCAAATACTAACGTATTCGGTCGTTATCCATTGTCTTGGATAAATAGAGGTCATGTTGTTACCAGTATTTTCAGTTTTTTCTCTAATTGTTTTTATACTTATCCTTCTTTTGATCCTATTCTCTCCGGCTACATGACACCTCTAACCGTGACTTTCTGGTAGAGTTAAGTTTTAAGGACCTGACCCTCCTAGTCTATCCACCATGAGCTTATGTCATTACTTCAGAGAGGTAGAGTACAGCAATGGTTTGTTTCCTACTCCATTGCGTAAAAGAACAAATATACTAACAGAAAGTGATCTAGCAAAAAATTATGATAACAACATGCCTCAGGATTTAGCCAATCATAAAAATTTAAAACACTTTGTACAGAAGGCTCTGATACCAGTTTGTACAGGAAAAAAAGCGAAAAAGAGAACTTGACAAAATGAAAGTATTTCTAGTGGCCCAAGCTATAAGGATATGAAGAAATATTTCTAGTGGCCAGATAGGAAGAAAGATATCGCCAGGTATACATGAAGGTGTTTTACTTACCAGTAAGTAAAGACAAAATATCAACCATTAGCAATAACAGAGTCGAAGGAGGAGCAGTTTTTAGGACTTGATTATGTAATGGCCCAAAATTTTACATTTCCTGTATCAATTTTTTAGTATTGATCGTATCGGTTTGGGATGCTGAATACCGATATCGATCCAATACTGAGTAAATTATGTATTCTAATCATCAGATTAGTACAAAAATTTGATAGGCACATTCATCTCATTTTTCTAGATTCATGGCAATTTTTCTGTATTTTTAATATAATCAAATTTTGATATATTAAAATAATATTATTTAATTATGAATCTCACTTTGACCAAGACTGAACCTAATTTGACTTTGATTTTGTCCATATTTTTGGAATGTTCCACATAATGTTATTATATCTCACTCATATATTATTTCATTATAAAGATGTATGTATAGTTAGTATAATGAAAAATATCAAATGAAAAATCAAGTTAACCTATCACATATCTTAACTTCATCATGCTTCTCTTTGACCAGGCATGACAAGCCATGCTCTTGCCCCTATGTCTCCTTTATCCATTATAACTTTTCTCTACTTCTTTCATTTCTCCTCCGCATCAGTTATTCTCTCTCCTTCATTTTTTTTGCTTCCTTCTCTCTCATTTTCTCCAACTCTTAAGAAGAATAATAAAAAAAGAGAAGGTGAAGAGAAGAAGATGAAGAAGAAAAAGAAGAATCTTAGCCTCATGATGGACTTATCTCATCTAATCTCTCAAGCCAAGTAACTTCACATTTATTTTTCATTAAAACTAGCTTAAGTAAAAGGATTAGAAATAGATATATTATTAAATGAGTCATGCTAAAAAAGTAAATCTAATTTTCATATTATTTCAATTTCTAATTATGAAAATATATCTTTAACGTCCCTTCAAGAGTATGCTTATATGGTTACATCACATTGTTTACTTCCTTTGTTATTATAAAATCAAACCATGTACAGGATAGCCATATTTTACACTAAACAAACCATCATGAAAATGATTAAACTGAAAATGGTCACTTGCTTGTTTAGAATTTTATACATAAGTTTTAGAGGCAATTTATACACACTCATTTGCACTAAACCTAGTATAACAAAATATTAGGATTTAAAACTTGTATTTTATGTCTTCATATTTTATTAAGTTGATTAGTTGGAATAAATAATGCAAAATAGAAACTTTTTAACTAAGAACTTATTCAAGCAAGTTGTATAATTTTGAATTTAGTGATTTAACTAAAAATTGGTTATGTTTGAATAGTTAGTTTACTGGAATCATGCAGAAATCAAGATTTAATTATTTATTTTAAATATTTCCATCAAAAGATTGATTAGGCTTATAGTTTGATTTTAATACTTTATATGTTATAATCACATATGGACTAATTTTGCAACATGCCAACTCAAAACCTACACATGGATTAAGTTTGTAACTGACATTTTATTTAGTGACTAATGTTTGCATGAGATGCATTTTGATTTGTTATATATGTTATTTTAGTTAATATTAATGATATTTGTTAATCATTGAGAATTTTACTAACATATAGGATAACATTTAATTTTGAGAGTCATGATCACTTGTACGACCATAAGGACTATTGTTATGATTTGGATTTTGATTTCATAAGAAGTATAGTTAATTAGATTACAATGAATTACATTAGCATCATACATGTTTATTGGATTGACATATTGATGGAACATGAGACCATACTTCATACTCAAAAAATAAACACGTAAATCAAATGTGGGTATTGGGAAAACTATACAGTTGAATCAGAATACTGGTTATAGCAGGTATTATTATTGGTGTGGTCCCGGCCTCAGAATAGGACATATATACATTATTGTTGGTGTTGTCCCAATCTCGAAATGGGACATTACTATATATTATAATATATTATTGTTGTTGTGGTCCTGACCATGGAACATGACATATATATGTGTGTGTGTGTGTGTGTAAATATAATTATGGTTGTTGTGACCCTAGGCTTAGAACGGGTGTCCTATAAACGTGTAATACTTTCATTTTCTACTTTCAAATACTAACGTATACGGTTGTTATCCATTGTCTTGATAAAAAGAGGTCATGTTGTTACCAATATTTTTAGCTTTTTCTCTAATTGTTTTTATACTTATCCTTCTTTTGACCCTATTCTCTCATGCTATATGACACCTCTAACTGTGGCTTTCTGGTAGAGTTAAGCTTCAAGAACCTGACCCTCCTGGTCTATCCACCATGAGTTTATGTCATTGCTTAAGAGAGGTAGAGCACAGCAATGGATCATTTCCTACTCCATTGCGTAAAAGAACAAGTATACTAACAAAAAGAGATCTAGCTAAAAATCATGATAACAAAATGCCTCAGGATTTAGCCGATCACAAAAATTGAAAACACTTTGTACAGAAGGCTCTGATACGAGTTTGTACAGGAAAAAAAAAAAGAGAAAAAGAGAACTTCACAAAATGAAAGTATTTCTAGTGGCCCAAGCTATCAGGATATGAAGAAATATTTCTAGTGGCCAGACAGGAAGAAAGAGATCGCCAGGTGTACATCAAGATGTTTTACTTACCAATAAGTAAAGGCTAAATATCAGAAGACGATAGGATTACTTCAACCATTAGCAATAACAGAGTCGAAGGAGGAGCAGATTTTATGACTTGATTATGTAATGGCCCAAAATTTTTACATTTTCTGTATCAATTTATTTTGTATTGATCGTATTGGTTTGGAATGCTGAATACCGATATTGATCCAATACTGAGTAAATTATATGTTCTAATCATCATATGAGTACAAAAATTTGATAGGCACATTCATCTCATTTTTCTAGATTCAAGGCAATTTTTTTGTATTTTTAATATAATCAAATTTTGATATATTAAAATAATATTATTTAATTATGAATCTCACTTTGACCAAGACTGAACCTAATTTGACTTTGATTTTGACCATATTTTTGGAATGTTATACATAACGTTATTATATCTCACTTATACATTATTTCAGTATAAAGATGTTTGTATAGTTAATATAATGTAAAATATCAAATGAAAAATCAACCTAACTTATCACATATCTTAACATCATCATGCTTGCTCTTTGACCAAACATGACAAGCCATGCTCTTGCCCCTATTTCTCCTTTATCTATTATATTTCTACTTCTGTTATTTCTCTCCGCATCAGTTATTCTCTCTCCTTTATTTTTCATTCTTCCTTCTCTCTCATTTTTCTCCAACTCCTAAGAAGAATAACAAAAAAAGAGAAGGAGAAGAGAAGAAGATGAAGAAGAAAATGAAGAATCTTAGCCTCATGATAGATTTATCTCATCTAATATATCAAGCCAAGTAACTCCACATTTATTTTTCATTAAAACTAGCTTAAGTAAAAGGATTAGAAATTTGATATTTATGCTTAAATAGATATATTATTAAATGAGTCATGCTAAAAAGTAAATCTAATTTTCATATTATTTCAATTTCTAATTATGAAAATAAATCTTTAACGTCCCTTCAAGAGCATGCTTATATGGTTACATCACATTGTTTACTTCCTCCATTATTATAAAATCAAAGCATGTATAGGATAGCTATATTTTACCTTAAGCAAACTATCATGAGAATGATTAAACTGAAAATGGTCACTTGCTTGTTTAGAATTTTATCCATAAGTTTTAGAGGCAATTTATACACACTCATTTGCACTAAACCTAGTATAACAAATATTAGGATTTAAGACTTGTATTTTATGTCTTCATATTTTATTAAGTTGATTGGTTTGTATAAATCATGCAAAATAGAAACTTTTTAACTAAGAACTTATCCAAGCAAGTATGTATAATTTTGAATTTAGTGATTTAACTAAAAATTGGTTATGTTTGAATAGTTAATTTACTGGAATCATGTAGAAATCAAGATTTAATTATTTATTTTAAATATTTCCATCATAAGATTGATCATGCTTGTAGTTTGATTTTAATATTTTATATGTTATAATCTACATATGGACTAATTTTGCAACATGCCATCTCGCGACCTACACATGGATTAAGTTTGTAACTTGATATTTTATTTAGTGACAAATGTTTGCATGAGATTCATTTTGATTTGTTATATAAGTTATTTTAGTTAATATTAATGATATTTTTAATCATTGAGAATTTGACTAATATATAGGATAACATTTAATTTTGAGAGTCATGATCACTTGTACGATCATAAGGACTAATGTTATGTTTAGGATTGATTTCATAAAGAGTATAGTTAATTGGATTACACTGAATTACATTCGCATCATACTTGTTTATTGGATTGACATGTTGATGGAACATGAGAACATACTCCATACTCAACAAATAATCACGCAAATCAAATGCGGGTATTGGAAAAACTATACAGTCGAATCAGAATGCTAGTTATAGGAGGTATTATTATTGATGTGGTCCCGGCCTCGAAACAGGACATATATATATATATATATATATATATATATATATATATATATATATATATATATATATATTATTGTTTGTGTTGTCCCAGTCTCGAAATGGGACATTACTATATATTATATTATATTATTGTTGTTGTGGTCCTGGCCTTGGAACAGGACATAAATATATAATTATCTTCGTTGTGACCCTGGGCTCAGAACGGGTGTCCTATAAACGTGTAGTACTTTCATTTTTCTACTTTCAAATACTAACGTAAAATTTGTACTTGACCTTATTGTCACAGCGAGATTGTATACCGAGTGAGAATTACATATCACTTAGTGCTAAGTTCTATGCATAACCAAGTGGTTGGTTACCATTTGAGTATGTGGAAGTCATCTCTAGAATCTTTAAAACGTTATGTAGTATGGAATGCGCAACGGGATTACCTCTGGTTCTCTTTTGAGGCATATATGATATGTATGGTAGACTTTTAGGAGTTACCTTTTGTAATATCCCAAAAATCGTGATACTAGTATTCTTCTTTTGGATCTGAATATGCCAAATTAAAGCTACCGAGGGTCAATTTGGATACTGAAATAAATTTCAGTAAGCATAATTTTAAATCCGTAACTCCAAGTGACATTCAATTTTCATGATTATTAGATTTGTAATATATATGATTTTCTAAAAATTTTCGGGGAAGCCCGCAAATATTTGCAAATTTTGCTAATTTCATAATACTTAATTATTCTTGTAATATATTCAGTAAATTATTTCTCTCATTCGGGATATCAAAATGATAAACGTATAGTTTCTAGTGCTTCTCTCATCAAGCAGTATATCCTGTATTAATTTGATAATATTTAAAAAAATATTGATCTAAACCGAAGTCGGTAAATAATCAATAAATTAACATATTTAATAAATTCTATCTTTATTATTTCATGATGCGGTCATCTAACCACCGCCAAACTTGCTTCATGAAGGGCTAATTGGATTTATTGGCTAAATGATGGCTTGAGGAGGAACCTAGATAAACAAACACACACAGATTATATATATATGTGTGTGCACGCTCGTCGCGCGAGTGATTAAGGGACACACACCCTCTCCACCTTTTTTTTCCCACATCCCCATCATTTTTTCAAGCCCTTTCCTTTTGCATAGACTGGCAGCAAGCACTCCCCTTCCCAACTTTATTTTATTTTCTTTATTTTCGATTTAATTTCACTTCTCTTCAGAAAAAAAAAAAAAAAGGAAAGAAAATGCATGCACAGAACAATAACCATCGGAACAAGGAAGAGCCGAGGGCAAAAGTAAAGGGCAATAGCCAAAGAAAGCATTATAAGGTAAGTAACACTTCTATTTTGTTCTTTTCTTGGAAAATTTATTTGATTTGTGTTTTGTGTAAATAATTTATATTTTGAATATTCTTGACTCATATTTTAGACTATTATTTTGTTAACATGCACGATGCACATTTTGGAGTATTAATTAATATTGAGAACTAAACCAGATTATTGGATAATTAGATGGTCGAACTCTAAACATTCCTAACAAAATTTGTATTGGGCCAATCTTGACATATACAAATATTGTAGTATTTACACTTTTCAATGTTACACTTCTTGATGTTAAAAAAAATATAATCTAAAATTTAAATTTTACTGTGAATATTCAATATAATTGCATAATTCTTAGAATGAGAGAATATTGTAGTATTGGGTCTCTCTTGAAATTTGCGATATTTCAGTATTGGAAAGAAAGTGAGGGAGAGAAATTGGTTGTGTGGAATAACTGGAATGAGAGAATATGTCTTCTGATTAACATGCAATAATCATTGTAATACTCCAAAATTATGTCCATATATGTTGATTATGGCCAAATATTCATAACTCTTTATTGTAAGCAATAAAGAGTTATGGGCCTTTGAATCTGTCACCAAGGCCCATAATTATGTCCATCAACTTATTGAGCATAAAGCAATCATTCCATTCAACTTATTGTAATACCCCAAAAATGTTTGTGGAGAAATTCAAAATTTAGGCCAACATGTCATTATATTATATAGGACCGGTACTGTAACCTTGTGTGCATATTGAGTGAATAGGACTAGAAAACCTAATTTTAGTAATTTGAGATTAAATAATAAAAATAATGCTATTTTATTCTAAACATAGGCATTTCTATTCATTATAACATATGTACATCGAAATAGAGAACGTATAAAGGCTCTGTGTTTATTTTAATTAAATGCATGTAAACCACCTTTATATGTTCGATTGATTGACAAGAAATAGAGAAAACAGAAATATAATATAATATTATTACATGTATATGATCCATACTGAATTGTTAATGATATCATGGTTAATTGAAATAGACATGTACATAGAAATGAATAAATCATGTCCTGGTATTTTATAAGCCCTGCATACCATGTATATCAAAGATAATAATCTTAATTATTTATATAGTATTTGAAATAAGATTCAAGTAATGGTTTTCAGAGCATATTATTAGTTAATATTTAATGTTATCTATTTATTGATACTTCATGTATTCTAAAATCAGTCTTCTTCATGTTATTTTCACAAAATGTTTTGTTTGTAATATGACATATTATACTAACATAACTGATATATGATGGACATGATAATGAGCATAGTGACATAACAAGGAATCGAATATAACGATATTCCATACATGATCCAATAATGAATTGTTAATAATATCATGGATAATAGAAATAGACATGTATATGGAAATAAATAAATCATGTAATGTTGTCATTATAAATTATGAATATGTATCATAAACTTGGGATAGGGATAAACTATATGATGGATATAAACCATATCATATAAGAATTGATGAAATGTTAGGCTGAGAATATTTTACTGTAGCGATCTAGGTGAAACTAGATCACCGATTGATATTAGTACCCAATGTGGTATGTCTATTATTATAAAACAATACGGTAAATGAATTGTAATGCCTAGCAGTATGACATAATTCAGCGTCATGCAATTATGGCCGAGACCTAGGTATGTATGGGCACTTATACAACAATGGAGAATAATGTTATCTTATCTATTAA
Organism: Dracaena cambodiana; assembly: GCA_036321105.1. Taxonomy (NCBI): domain Eukaryota; kingdom Viridiplantae; phylum Streptophyta; class Magnoliopsida; order Asparagales; family Asparagaceae; genus Dracaena; species Dracaena cambodiana. Next base: position 24,343,357 of record JAYEPQ010000001.1, read on the forward strand.
TATAGTTTTTACAACTAATTTGGACAATGACTAAGACCAATAGAATACAAAATTAAGATATATAGAGTATTGTTCATCATGTTTGTTTATCTATTTATTTAATTATACTTGTTTATATGCTTAATTCTATATGTTAAGGACTAATATCTAAAAAATAATTTGTTAGGAACTAATATTTAAATATGGTTTCTTAGGGACCTATGTTCTAAAAATTCTTATTGAAATAAATAGATTTTACTAAAAGTAAATCAGATGAGAAGACTGTGAAAAAGAAAAATTAGGATAAAATTATCCGCACGAATAAGTTACTCCTGCAAGAGAGAGGCAGAAGATCTAAATCTTGGATCATTATCCAACATTGGCCCATATATATGTGAAATAATCATATATTGTAAACTGTCTAATATGGTTGGACCCAATTAAAAGTGATCTAATTAAGTTGGGTTTTAATGTATCTAATAAGGTGTGGGCCTTTTATGTGTAGAAACATAATGGGTAATTTATGATTTTATGATGAGCTAAATTAGAAATACCAATAGATAAATTTGTCTATAAAAAGGTTGTTATAGTCCCCAGATCACACGTGACATTGATTCTTTTCTGCTTCTCATCGACAGAGAGAAACTAAAGAGAAAAGTTAAAATAGTTCTCTTAGGAAAACATGTAGATCTGGAAGGCCAATCGCACATCTCTACAACATGATTATTTGTTATGGATTCAGGTGCGCTTCCGCATATTTTATTTATAATTTCTTGGTGATTTAACAAAAAGATCTATTGCGTAATTTTCATATGGTTTCTAACAATTGGTATTAGAGCAACTTTATGTTGAATCATCAAAAAAAAATCCGATTACTGTTCATTCAATTACTGTTTCACAAAAAAATCGGATTACTGTTCATCTGATTACTGTTCATCGGATTGTTGTTCATCGGATTACTATTCATTAAAAAAATTATGGTTTTAATTTGGATTTGGGCTTACTGTTCATTGGATTACTGTCTTATCGAATTACTGTTCATCCGATTACTGTTCAAAAAAAATCGGATTACTGTTTAATTTGATTACTGTACATCGGATTACTGTTCATAAAAAAATTTAAGGTCTCTAACTTCAATATTAGTGCCAACATCAATATTAGTGCCAACATCAATTCAATTCCTATACTAAATGGCTCTAACTTCAAGTCATGGCAAGAGAAAGTTTTGATTGTTCTCGGAGTCATGGATCTCGATCTTGCATTAAGGTCTCCTCCTCCTGCACCTCTTACTGCTGAAAGTTCTTCTGAACAAAAGATGGACATTGAGAGGTGGGAGAAGTCAAATTGCATGTGTCTAGTGATCATGAAGAAAGCCAGTCCAGAAGCATTCAGGGGCACAATATCTGAAAAGATTACTACGGCTAAGGAGTTCCTTGCGAATATTGAAAAGAGATTTGTCAAGAATGTAAAGGCTGAAATTGGTACGCTCTTGAC
>JAYEPQ010000001.1:24349829-24379829 GCA_036321105.1 Dracaena cambodiana
ATCATTTCAACTGGTCAGTATTGTTGAAAAAAAACAAGTATTAATGTGTTTCTGTCTATAGCGTAAATCCGTGCTACCTAGACACTTGGTATGTAGGGTTTTAAAGTTCCCTTGAACACTTTGATATATATAAATATTATTACGTTCGCTTATTTTTTGTTTAAAAAAAAGAAGAAAGAAAAAAAAATTACATACGTTTGAAATTAAATTCATACTCATGCAAAATTCATACTCATGCAAAATAAAACAGTTGCATGCAAAAATAATTTTGCATGGAAACTATTGGGCCTTGACTGCACATGAAGAAAATGGCTATGAACATATTGGTTTAGTGCATGAAAATTGTTTATTTAGTGCATGAAAACTTAAAATTTAAAATATTTGTTTAGTGCTGAAAACTGTTTGAGGTGTGTTGCTCATATCATTTAGTTACATATCATTTAGTGAATATATGTGTGTTGACAGTATGTGTTGCCCATAGTATGTGTTGCCCATATGTGTATTTTGGGCCACTAATTTAAAATTTAATAATTAATGACTCATTTAATAATTAATCTAATATCAACTGAACTAAATTATAATAATAATTTAGTTATACGATTATTATAATATTTAGTTGAAAAAAAATAATAAATAGTACAAAAAGAAAAATAAAGGGGGACAGCAACACTAATAATCATCTTGCATATATGCTATCATTTTGCATGGGTCTTGATAGCAAAATAAAATTTAATAGTCGTGCCATATATCATTTTTGCATGGGTTTAGAATTAATGCAATATTATTACATAATGCACTTAACCCCCAATACACCATTCGTGTGATATATAACACATAATACATGGTATATATATACCTGAATCCAATATATGACATGTCTGAATAAACTATTTGACATACTAGATACACGATAATATAATCATTCATGGGAATATGATGACAACTTTCTTATATCTTGGTTACAATACATGAAGTATCCTTGTGATACGTGTACATAATTTTGAATCCTGATTCCTAAATTCTTGTTTCTTGTGATAAGGTCATGTACACAGTTTGACTTGACAAGCCACGTGTTTCCATTAATTCATGTATATCATGCATTATTGATATGGGGATTGAAAAAACTACATGATGGATAAGAGCTGTATTGTACAAGGATTTTGTTGGTCAACTTCTTAATTGAGGTGCTGAGGATTTTTACTGCAGCAGCACTAGGTGGTACTGGGCCACCATCTAATACATGAGTCACTATAAGGGTGATGTCCGTTACTGTTTCACAGTATGGGATTTGACTTAAACATCTAGCGGTGTGTCATAATTCAGCACTATGGATTTGAGACTGGGTCCCGGGTATGCACGGGCACTTGTACAATATGGAAACTGCACACTATCATATCCATTATTTAGTTTCAAATATTAACAAAGATTTGACTTAGACTTATATCTTTACAAGATATTCATCTTTACATGATATTTACATGTTATTTGCAAATGACATATACAATCTTGCTGTTATATTTTTTATTGTTCACGTGACTGTTCAACACTATCATGATTTAATTGCATTTTATCTATTTATTAAGGAATATTCCCAATGAAAGCATTTTATTCATTTGCATATTTTTATTTTTAGTACTGTAATAGTACATATATATTTTCTTTGTGTTACTTACTGAGTTTAATCCCCTGGGTTTCGAACCAGGTTTAGAGGACCAAGAAGGAGAACCAGCCCCGACTAAGGATTCGTACTTTATCGATCAGACCGAGCAATATTAAGTAGTGTAGTACTTTCCGAAGAATCTTGTATATATTGTACGTATTTTCTTTATCTGGAGACTACTTTTCTCCTTTACTTCTTTTGTGTTCATATTTAGAGTAGTGTGCCATCATATGTAATGAACTCTTTTATATAATATAATCTTTTCAATTTCATATATGTATTTACTAATCAGATTATGCCAGTAGTTACGGTTATTCCAAGATCGTATAATTGTTGGGTTGTCTAGTATAAATTATAAATAGCGTCCTCCGTTTTTGGAAGCAGCTGAAAAACGGGGGCATTACAAGGGGTATCAGAGCATTTTTAAAAAAATAAATTACTTATACAAATGTAAATTAATAACGAAATGAACAAAAATAAATAAAATAACAAAATGAATATATATATATATAATTTATTCGCAGCAGAATTTTTTTGCTTTCCTTCCACTGAATAAACTCAAATTACAACGAAAGAGAACAAGAAAAAAAAAGAACAAACGAGAGGATTTTATATCTCAATCGCTCTTTTACAATATAGTGTGGGATTTGTGTGGTGATGGGATCTGTCAAGCAGCTCCTTTGGACGATCTGATTTCGATGATCTTCTCTTTTGAAGATGGCGGCCGACTATAGAACAGGTCTCCTCTGGTCTTGATTCGTTCAAGGCTCTGTGCGTAACTTGAACTTCTCAAAAACCTTTAGATGCCGAAAGAAAAAGCCCCCTAGGGCTTCCCCAAGAGAGTATTTATAATCTTAGGATAATGCAAGAGTTTCTATCTAAATAGAATTTGTCCTCATCAAGGATTCCAATCAAATATCTTAGTTTTGATTTAAATCTCTTGATTTAGAGTTCTGATCGGGCTTAATTTGGGTATTTGGATAAGCCCAAATCATAATCTCAATCAATTTGAGATTCTGGTTATCTACTCACGCGGAGATAATCTCGCTAAAACGCGGAGCTAAAGAACCAGAACGCAGAACTAACGTGGAGCTATTGAATAGCTCCGCATTTTGTTCAAACGCGAGGCTAAAGTAGCCAAACGCGGAGCTGCAGAGTTAGCTCCGCGTTCTGTTGTGGAAACTCTATTTACTTATATATTTTCACTACCAACAGAACCCCCTCTAAAATTTTCAAAATGGCTTAGAACTTAGAGAATTTTGAAATACTTTGGATCTTCAAACTGAAAACGCAGAGTTAAAATACCAAGTTTATCTCGCGTTTTGTCACTTGCACGGAGCTAAATAGTTTCGCTTTTCAGTGAGTAATTGCTCATTAACTGTTCAGTAATTACTCTGAACCTTGCGCCGAATACCAAGAGGTGGGTTCTCTCATTTAAATAGAGTCTCTGACTCTTCTTCCTCTTCATTTGAAGAATTCAGAGCTCAAGCGACCGAACGCCTCATGTCGACGAACGATCTTCAATCGATCTTCCTTCGATTCTCCGTAGATTTTCATCATTAAGATGTCATCTAAGAAGAGTACGGCATCGCGCGCCTCATCACCATCGCCAGTCGGCGTTAGCAGTGGCGGCAGCGGACACAGCGGTGAACCAGTTCATGCTGCACCTATTGGAGGTAAAAATCTTAACTCTTAGACTCCTTAGAACAATTTAGGAATGTTTTGGCTCGGTTTTATCCAACCAACAACTTTTGAACCGGCGAGATCGCCGTTCTCCGGCCGTAACGCTGGGGAAGAAAGGGGAAAACGGAGAAGAACTCTGGTTTTCTTCTTACGCGAAGTTATCGCGTCATCCTCGCGTTTGAAACATAGGGCTATTTTAACTAGCAGTCGCGTTTTAACGCAAGGCTATTTTTGACTAGCAGTCGCGTTTTAACGTGATGTTATTTTGATTAGCAGTCGCGTTTTAACGCAAGACTATTTTGACTAGCAGTCGCGTTTTAACGCGAGGCTATTTTGACTAGCAGTCGCGTTTTAATGTGAGGCTATTTCCTCAGCTGCGCGCGAAGTTATTTTTAGCTCCGCGTTTTTACACTTAGAAGATTTTTAGAGTTTTCTCTAACTCTTGATTCTTTTTTTGCAGTGGAGTATTCGGACCAGATCCTTTTTGAAGAGGAGTGCATGTGGCTCTACCTGTCTTCGTCAGCAAAAGTAACTCTAAGGAAGCCAGAAGCATATGCTTTACAACATAGTTGCGGGTTTCATACTCTGGCTCCAAAAGGTAAACTTTTGAAGGAGTTACAAAAACTCTGCGGCAGCTCATTAAGTTTTCTTGAGAACCATTTCTGTTAGATGACAGTCTCTGTCGCTTTCCAAAGCGATAGAGATGATCATCTAAGAGCTTGTACCATATCGAATTCAACTTGTGCATCTTTATTAGGATTTTTGAAGCAGTATCTTCAGATGATCCACTAAGAGTTTTAAACAGATTATAGTTGACATTTGCAGAGGAGATCTTTTGCATGTGAACCAGGGAATTTCAATACTCCATGGAAGAGACTAGTTGTCGGGTTATTGATGAGTCGATGATTAGGTTGAAGCTTTTTGGGAGAGCTATAACTCCCTCTTCTTTTGTAACCTTTAGCTTCATGAATAAAGATAACTCTTTTTCTCTTTATCTGTTGGCTTCAAGAATTTTGCTTACTCAACAAATAGATGATTCATAGTTTTGGTAAAACAATCTAAAGCTCATTTGCGTAACTTAGATTTGTTAATACCTGAAATGATCGGATAAGGATCATTTAACTTAGACAGAGGCGCTTAATTGCACATGCCTTAGTTTGATAGAGGCAGTTCAAGGCTCTGATGCGTAACTTGAATTGCACATACCAAGATAATCAAGTGACGATTATCAGATTTTGGCAGAGGCGCCTAATTGCGCTTGCCAAGTTGAAGTTTCATAAAACGCATAGCTAAAATACCAAGTTAGCTTCGCATTTTGCATAGTTGTGCGGAGCTAATAGCTTCGCATTTCAGATGACCACGCGAAGCTAATAGCTTCGCGTTTTAGGGAGTAACTGATCAGTTAGTCGCTCCGATTTTCGTACCGAATACCAAGAGGCGGTTTTCTTCATTTAAATGGAGTTTCTTTTTCTTTTTCCTCACTCTTTCAAGAACTTTCAAGAACTCCAGAGCTCCAAGCGACCGGCAATCAGGCGATTCATGCGACCCAACCAATTCCGACCGAATTTCCGTCAATTTCTCTAAGAGCAATGGCACCCAAGACTTGCGCTTCTTCATGCGCAGCCTCGCCGTCGGCGACTGGCGCAAGCAGCGGCGGGAGCGGTCGTGGGAGCGGTGAGCCAGTCAACGCCTCGCCTATTGGAGGTAAGAACCTCTCTTTTGGGGCTTTTTAGAACATTTTTAGAGTGATTTGGCTCAGTTTTAACCGGCCAATCATTTCTTTTACCGGCGAGATCGTCGTACTTCGACCAAATAGCTTGGAGAAGAAGGAAAATATCTCTGATCTTCCTCCACGCGAAACTATCGCGTTATCTCCGTGTTTTTAAATGCGAAGTTATTTTTGCTAGCTGTCGCGTTCTCACGCGAGGTTACAATTTTGCTTTGCGTTTGTAAACGCGAGTTATCCTCCTTAGCTTCGCATTCGTAAATACGAAGTTATTTCACTTAACTTCGCGCGGAGTTACCTCTAGCTCCGCGTCTTCATACTTAGAAAAGTTTTCTGTTTTGTAGAAATTTTCCTGATTATTTGATTCTCTTCTTGCAGTTGGCTACTCAGTTGATCCAATCTCCCAAGGGCATCACTTCGGCTATGGCGGGGGTGCAGACTTAGTCACCCAATTTTGCTTCACCACTGTTTTTGCTGCGTACAAGCCGGGCTTGAGAGAGCACAGGGAGAAGCTAATCAGATACATCCCTGCTACTGCATGGGAGATCATTACAGATGCTCTCTTTGAAGCCACAAACCGGGAGGCATTGGAGAAGCCGAGGTTCCTCGTTGGAGATGCTATAGAGCACTCGGATAAGATCCTCTTTGAAGAGGGAAGTGGCTGTACTAAGCTGGGGATCTGCTCATGTTTCTGCCTGACATGGAGCGTAGCTACCCCTTGGTGTATCTCCAGAGGCTATCTTCCCACCGCGAGTTAGAATTTGAACTAACTCGTGAATATGATAGTGTTGCGACCGGTAAATTCGGCGCGAATAGGGCTTTTCAAGATGGTCCCCCCAGATGTATTACGGGGCTCCTCCCAGGTAGAGTCGCCAAAGAGTACCCTGTTGGTAAAATCTCAATTCGTGCTAAGACTTTCCTTAGCGAATTCTTGGCTAAGGGTGGTCAGTACCCTGCCAAAGACTTTAGAATGCTTGGATGGGTCCACTCTTCATGCAACATGTGGTGGTTCAGACTTGTCAAACACATACTGGACACCCATGAGCAGACCCTAAAAGAAATTGGCTTGTACAAAGCCATTAGAAACTCCAGTTTGGCTTGCCTCAAAGTGCATACCACTTATTCTGCCTGCTGGAGATGTATAACCCCTAGACCGGCACCTTCTTTACATCGGTGGGTGGGCTTGGATTTGCTCTCCATGAGATGTTCGAAGTGTCGGGTTTATCAATGGGCGAAGTCCTTTATGAGGAATATATCCCCAGTGCTGAAGAATTGAAGATGTTGAAAGAGGGGGATGAGCACATCTACCAGACCTACTGGGAAATGATGTGTCACTATCATATTTGCGCCGACCTGGCTGGAGTAAGGAACTAGGGAATTGGCCATAGGAAGTGGACAGACTGTCTCTTCCTTAATCTGAAGGAGAGTCTCCCTATGGTTCGTAGACTCCCTTTAATTAGTATCGAAGAAGTGAAGGAGCGTATCTCCAGCTTTGAAGCCACATCATACACGATCGAATCAAATGAAGGAGGATTTGGTCCTGGCACAGTCTTTCAGAGTTTCTACTACCATACACAGTTCCCAATTTCAGACAGGGGTCTGCTTGCGGGATTCCTGATGCTTTGGTTAACTCAACTATTGGTTTCTAATACCTATGGATTGGATTAAGATTATATATTTTGAGATTTATTTGTGTTGGATTAGGATCATATCTTTGTATTGAGTTTGAGTATGAGTAGGATTGTATTTGGGTTATAAATACCCCATGAATCCTTGTAAATTGGAGGAGAGCTTTTTAGGTGTAATTGTAGATTAATTTTTATTAATAAAATTAGGGTTTTGCTGAAGAGGTGGCAGCCACAATACCGTGCTTCAAAGGTAAGCCATTGTTTTCTAATTTTTATTTGCTTTTTAGATAGATTTAATTGCTTTCTAGTATAGATTTATTTGCTTTCTAGATTAGATTTAATTGCTTTCTAAGAATCATGAGTAGCTAATTAGTTTAGCTCTAGAATGTAGATGAAGCTATAATCCATCATGTAATTGCTCTCTAGTATTTTCTTCTTAAATAAAAATAATAAAGACATGATTCTTCTATAAAAAGTTTAAAATACAAGAACTCGAAGATTAAGACTTTGATAGGTTATACTTGAATTAGGTTTCTTGATAGCCTATGCTTAATTAGGGTTTGGGTTGTTGATTTTATCTTTTTCATTGAATTATCTAAAGATTTAGTTTGTTTTTATGAAAAGTAGTATTTTTGATGAGTTATACTTGTACATCACTTGATAGCTCATGCTTAGGGCACTTCAAATAAAGATTAAACTAAAAAGATCAAATTTTTATGAGAGAAGAAGTTAATAGACGTAAGAACATGGTTGGAAACTAGTGGATTCTAGATCCTAGACTAATTAGAACAACCAAACTTCAACATAAAATTCTTTGTTAATCCGTTAGACTATAGAATTAGTAAGAATCGCAAAACACCTTAGATCTCTGTGGGACGACCTGTATAGCGCTACAACCGACACTGTGCGCTTGCAGTAATTTATCACATCACCTCCCCCAGCAACATCATCTTTAGCGCTGCCTACTTTAAATATAGACACTGCGGACCCTCTTGAAGAATTCTTCAACCACAGTGTTAATGACTTTATGTGGTTGCTAAGGAGATGTATCGCGATGATCCTTGACGGAAGAGATTTCTTTAATCTTGGACGTCCAATGTTGTCCAGCTATCTGGATAACATTAAAAGGATTGGGGGACGAGACCGAGCATCTCCTTACCGGGCCCGCCTCGAAGCTTTAGAAGATCAGGTGAATATGCTAAACACAGTTCGCCAAGCAGATGTGGAAGCGATCACTGAGATCGAGTCGGCGCGTCTTAGGGCAGAGTTGGTGGCTCGTCAAGAGGAACTGAGGTGCCAAGAGGAAGTCTGGTCTCGGGAGTTTGCAGAACTACGAGCTAGTCAGGAATCAATCCTCAGGGGGTTAGAAATAGTGGACTTCAAGATTGAGGGGTGTCAGGCCGCCATCCTTAGAGCTAGAGAGATATTGCTAAGGCTCGAGCTATTCTGGAAGCCAGTGAGTCTCGGTTAGGAGAATCCGTTAAGAAACGGGAAGAGCTGATTTTTCGACAAGGACAACTTGAATAAGAAGGCAAAATAAGAAGCCGTACTATTGAATAATCTCGCCAGCGGTTGGCCCAACAACTGGCAATAAACGACAATGATTTACGCCGACAGGCTCAGCACTCTATGGAGGAGACTCGTCGTCGAGTAATTGACGAGACGACGAATAAGCTGAGGCTTCTAGGAGATCCATAACTTTCTTCTATTCTTTTATTCTTCATTCTTTTTGTAATAAAAACTTGTAATAAAAGAGAGAACTTTACTGATTCTTTGTAACTTCATTCTTATTGATGAATAAAGATAATCTTTTGATTCTTCTACCTGTTTGGCTACAAAATTTGTTTGCACAACAGATAACTTGTCATCAAAATGATTTAGTTGTCTAGGTAAAACAGTCCAAGGCTCATCTGCGTAACTTAGACTGCTAATACAAAGGTGATCAGATCAGGATCACCAGATTTTGGCAGAGGCGTCTAATTGCGCATGCCTAGAGTTTAATTGGAGGCGGTTCAAGGCTCTCATTCGTAACTTGAACTGCACATACTAAGATGATCGGGTCAGGACCATCAGATTTCGGCAGAGGCTCCAATTTGCGCATGCCTAGTCTTAGGCAAGAAGTTCAAGTGCTCATCTGCGTAACTTGAACAAGTGGAGGCGGTTCAAGGCTCTCATGCGTAACTTGAACTGCACATACCAAGATGACCGAGTCAGGATCATCAGATTTCTGCAGAGGCGCCTAATTGCGCATGCCTAGTCTTAAGCAAGAAGTTCAAGTGCTCATCTGCGTAACTTGAACAAGTGGAGGCGGTTCAAGGCTCTCATGCGTAACTTGAACTGCACATACCAAGATGACCGGGTCAGGATCATCAGATTTCGGTAGAGGTGCCAAATTGCGCATGCCTGGCTTTAAGCAAGAAGTTCAAGTGCTCATCTGCATAACTTGAACAAGTGGAGGCGGTTCAAGGCTCTCATGCGTAACTTGAACTGCACATACCAAGATGACCGGGTCAGGATCATCAGATTTCGGCAGAGGCGCCAAATTGCGCATGCCTGGCTTTAAGCAAGAAGTTCAAGTGCTCATCTGCATAACTTGAACAAGTGGAGGCGGTTCAAGGCTCTCATGCGTAACTTGAACTGCACATACCAAGATGACCAGGTCAGGATCATCAGATTTTGGCAGAGGCGTCAAATTCCGCATGCCTGGCTTTAAGCAAGAAGTTCAAGTGCTCATCTGTGTAACTTGAACAAGTGGAGACGGTTCAAGGTTCTCATGCGTAACTTGAACTACACATACCAAGATGATCGGGTCAGGATCATCAGATTTTGGCAAAGGCGCCAAATTGCGCATGTCTGGCTTTAAGCAAGAAGTTCAAGTGCTCATCTGCGTAACTTGAACAAGTGGATGGTTATACTCTTAGGGATATGAACCAGATGTGATAGTTACTCTGTCATCATTCTGGTTTAGTTTAGACATAGTATTTCTTCAGAAATTTTCCGTTGATTGGCATCATCATTCTATCGCCGTTCTGATTCATTAAGCGATAGGCTCCACTAGAGTATACCGTCTCCACAACAAACGATCCTTCCCACTTTGGTTCAAATTTACCCTTAGTCTTGTGGGTTAGAATCATTGGCCTTTTAATAACCAGAACCAAGTCTCCTTGTTTAAAGGTCCTTGGTTTAACGCTCTTATTGAACGTTCGTGAGATTCGGGCTTGATACAACTCAATTTGTTGCTGAGCCCTGAGACGTTTTTCATCTAACGCCTTTATTTCTTGCAATCATTGTTGATGGTGCTCTTCTGTCGTCATCTTTGTGGCTAAGGCCACTCTTAATGATGGTATCTGGATTTCAAGAGACAAGACGGCCTCACTTCCGTAAACCAAGGAGAACGGGGTAGCTTTTGTAGGGGTGCGAACGGTGGTGCGATAAGCCCACAAACATTCTCCCAGCTTTTCATCCCAGTCCCTTTTGTTAGAAGAGACAAACTTCCGAAGGAGTTTAATGATTGTCTTGTTGAAAGCTTCAGCTAACCCATTTGCCGCGGGGTTATATGGCGTCGAAGCAATATCTTTGATTCTGAACTTATCATAGAATCTTGAGAATCCCTGGCTGATGAATTGTGGTCCATCATGAATGATTCTTTGGGGGATGCCAAAACGATAAATGACATGATGTTTGATGAAATTAATCACATCCGTCGTTTTCACTTCTCTCATGGGCACGGCTTCAGCCCATCTTGAAAAATAGTCAGTTATTGCAAGAATAAACCGATGTCCTCTTGATGACAGGTGAGTTATTGGCCCCACAATATCCATTCCCCATGCCTCAAATAGCCAACTAGCAACGGTACAGTGCAAGTATTCCGGGGGTTGATGAATAAAATTGGCATGCACTTGGCATGCATGGCTTGGCATGCATGGCACCGTTTAGCGTATGCCATTGCCTCAGTAATCATCTTCGGCCAGTAGTATCCTAGCCTTCTTATGTGGTCTCCGAGTTTTGGACCTGGCTGATGAGCTCCACACACTCCATCATGTATTTCCCTCAGCACTTCATTTGCTTCTGCTTTCGATATGCTGTGTAGTAGCAGACCATCATTTGACTTTCTGTACAAAGTTTGAAGTGTACGATCAAAATAGAATCTCGGGGCCTTCCTCTTTATCGAGGCGGCCTCCTTTGGATCCTCTGGTAGTATTCCATATAGGGCGTAATTTATAAATGGAAATTGTCAATCATGGGGTTCCATAATTAAGTCTATCTGGCACACCTCTTTGGTTTGGGATACCATATCTGGGTGGAGGAGTTCTCTGCTGCCAATAGTGATGCTTTTAGCTTCACCCGGCGGGATTTCCAATGTTGCAGCTAACGCAGCAAGAGCATCTGCATAGACGTTCTCATTCCGAGATATATGATATATATAAAATTGTTCAAAATATCCCGCTAGCTCAATGGCTAGCTGATGATAGGGGATGAGGGCTTCATGTCTGACTTCATACTCACCCGTCATCTGGTTAACGATGAGTTTAGAGTCTCCATATGCCTCTAGATAGTTCACCCCCAGTTGCAGAGCCATTTTTAAGCCAATAATGAGCGCGTTGTATTCCACCATATTATTCGTGCACGGTTCCGTTAATGAGTAACCGTTAGGCAATATATGTTTATGTGGGGATATTAGCACAACCCCCACTCCGGCAGCAAATCGTCTGGCAGCACCATCAAAGAATATTTGCCATGGTTGTTCTTTGCTAACTGTATTGACCTCTGACGTCTGTTTGGATTTGGACCAAATTGGATGGTCTGCAAGGAAATCGGCGATCGCCTGTCCCTTCATGGCTTTTTGAGGGACGAAGTGTATATCATATGGCGATAGCAATAATGCCCATTTCGCCAATTGGCCGTTTAAGCATCCTGGTTTTGTCATCAGAATTTTCAAAGGATTAACCTGTGAAATGACATGTATCGTTTACCCTGAAAGATATTGTCGCATTTTCTGAACAGCGAACACTAGGGCTAAACATTCTTTTTCGATCAGGGTATACCGATGCTCGGCTCCGATCATTGTCCTGCTTAAATAATAAAGAGCATGTTCATGGCCATGCTCATTATATTGAGCAAGTAACGCTCCTAAAGCATTATCCATGGCCCTTACATATATAAGAAACGGTTGCCCAGAGACCAGTACCATAAGAACAGGAGGTTTAGTGAGATATTCTTTGAGATCGTCAAACGCCTGTTGACATGCCTCATCCCATATGAAAGAAACCCCATTTTTCATGAGTCTAGAGAACGGCTGGCATCGCCCTGATAAATTGGAGATGAAGTGTCGGACATAGGCTGACTTTCCTTGTAACCCCCTGTGGTGGTCCACTGTTCATCCTGTAGTAAATCAGGGTGGACCCACATAACTTCCCCCTTTTGGGTTGTTATGGGGACAAGCCCTTCTTGAGCCTTATTGTGCGGGTCATGGTTTTACGTAACCAACTTTCCTTTTGGAATTGGGGTCACCCCTGCGGGGAACTCATGGGTTCCAACCACTACGGTTGCCATATTGGAAGTGACATTCTTTTGTTCCTCTTTAAGCCTCAGAACTCCAGCTTCTATCAGTGCTTGGATTCTGTTCTTTAGAAGGTAACAATCCCTAGTAGGGTGTCCAATATTCCTGTGGTAGAGACAATAGTTGGGGTCGTTGGTCTTACCAGCGTCCTCCGGTTTCCTATTCTCCGGAAGTTTCAACATTTCCTTCCTCAGGAGCAGGTGGAAGAGTGTAGGCGTCTGTTCCATCTTAAAAGTATAGGTCCTCTCCTGTTGAGGCCTATTTTGCCTTGGGCCCTTTTGATTTTGGGGCTTTAGGCTCGGAGGATTTGTCTTTTGTGGAGCTGCCTCTGATGCCATTGCCGCTTTACCTTTATTTTTATTGTTATTTTGGGCGTATGGCCTACTACTTCCAGTACTTCTTGATCCACGAGACTCTTCAACTCGACGAATCAAATCTTCGGCTTGCTCTCCCTGTTTGAGTAAATCCCTCCATGTCTTAGACTCTACGGCCCCCATTTTTAGGAACACGTTAGTCTTAAGATTATGTCGACATGTCTCGACTAGAGTTTCCTGGACCATTCCGTGTTTGCAATGCACAGACTTCTCCCGGAACCTTTCTATGAAGTCTTTTACTACTTCTTATTCCCCTTGTTTACTTGCAAGGAGGGAATGAACTGTAATTTCGGTATCATTCTCAAAGAAACGTGAGAGAAATAGTTTCTCAATATCAAACCAGGTATTAATAATACCTGGGGGCAGCTGCATAAACCAAGTAAAGGCAGGCCCTCACAAGATACTTGCAAATATCTTGGTCATAACCGGGTCATTGCCTATCAAATGTCCTGCTTGGGACGAGAAATAATAAATGTATTGACTGGGAGACCCTTTCCTGCCATATGGCTCCAGTTTGAGCGGTTTATACTTCTGAGGGTATGGTACCATATCCTACTCAGGTGGATATGGTCTTGAGACCCCCGATTCTTTCAACTTCTTCTTGTGCATTAGCGCTTCGAGTTGACTTTGTAATTTCTCGATTTTCTCTTCATGTAGATCATGAAAAGAATATTTGTCCTCGTCCTCATATGTTGAGTGGGCTTTTTCTTCTTTATCTTCCGCATTCAGTTTGTTGAACAAGGTTTTTTTTTCTTTCTTAGTGTTATCCTCAACGATCTTCTGAGTATTTTCGACCACTTTCATGAGCATCATTCTAAGATCTTCAATTGTCTTTTGTTGCTCCCGAATCATCTATTCCTGGGCTTCAAATCTTTTATCAATGTCATCTGATTTATCCGCCATGTGCGATGTTGATCTCTGTAGCTGAGATGATGTAGAGGAATGAGGTGAAGCTATAGCCGAGTTATGGCTGTCGTCGTCATAAGAACCTTTTGCAAGTTTCTTATAATTTCGAGGCGGGACAGCTCCTGACTTAAGTCGGGTGTTGTGATGAGGTTCTTCATCACTTGATTCTGAATCATTATACATCTCAACAGCCTTCTTCCCCTTTCCGACCATATTGGAGGTTACAATTCGCCATTCTTTTCGGGGAGTAGCTTTCGTTTTCTTAGTAGGGTTTTTGTCCAACTCGGTTAATCGATCAAATACCGATATCCTATTCTTATTGCAGCAACAATTATCTACTACAGCAGATACCGCCATCATAAGTTGTTGGCAATGACAAGAAGATTCGGATTGAACTTGTTCTATACTTCTATTCTTAGTTAAGTACTCCCTGAGATCGGTGACTTTAGTCATGGAGTTGTGGGGTCCACTCATCTGCTGAGAGGGTCGAGGGGCCCACTGAAGCTTCTTGAGATTATTGGAGTCCAGTTCTGATCTATTAGTGTAACGATCAGCCCTGATTTGATATTCATGTTAATCTACGCGGAGTTGAAAGACAGCTTCGCATTTTGGAGCGCGAGGCTGAAAGTTAGCTTCGCGTTTTGTGTCGTAGGCCTGAAGAATAGCTCCGCTTTTTGCTACGCTAGCCTCGCGTTTTACGCTGGCTTGGCGTTCCTTCAGAAGTTTTTCTTCTGGAATCTTGGCCCTGTGTGGAAGAAAATTCTTGCACGCTGGCTTATTCTTGCGATTAACGCAAGTTAAAACTTCGCGTTGAGCGCGATTTTTACGATTAACAACAATTTTCCAATTGTCTTCACGATTTACGCGGAGCTGAGGCATCTTGCGTTTCTCGCAAGTACTACTGGCTTCGCGTTTCTCGCTAAGCTCAGTGTTAGCCTCGCATGGAGAATCACATGCTGGCTGTAAGAAATTTTTATCCTCGCGTTCCTCGCGAGTATCAAAAATCTTGCGTTTCTCGTAAGTTGTACTGGCTTCGCATTTATCGCTAAGCTGAGTAATAGCCTCGCGTGGAGTATCACACGCTGGCTTTAAGAATTCTTTATCCTCGCATTTATCGCGAGTATCAAAAGTCTTGTGTTTCTCGCAAGTGCTACTGGCTCGCATTTCTTGCTAAGCTCAGTAGTAGCCTCGCATGGAAAATCACATGCTGACTTTAAAGAGATTTTAAACTCACGTTTCTCACGAGTGTCAGAAATTTTGCGACTAGCGCAAATCTTACTGGCTTCACGTTTCTCGCTAAGCTAAGTAATAGCCACGTGCGGAGTATCACACGCTGGCTTTTCCTTGCGATCAATGCAAGTTGCAACTTCGCGTTTAACGCGATAATGACTGGTCTCACGATTAGCGAGAGCCAAATTGTGAGGGACCATAGCCTCGCGTTCTATGTTGTTAGCCTCGCATCCAAGGCGAGCTTTGAGGGCTTTTCGTCTTGCTCTCCGATTTTTATTTTGGAGCTGGGTTCTAGTCAATCCAGTTCCCAGGTCTTCTTCGGTAGTAGAGGGACCATCCTCTGCTAGGATTTCCTGCCCGAACATCGGCTCTATGGCCGTAGTCTCCAAGGATCCCCGTTCATCGGTGGATACCTTTTTACCCGTTGCTCGGGTATTGGAGCGCACGCGACGATAGTGTCGTGTCTCGTTCAGGTTACCTGATGATCCAGAGGAGAGGTACTCCTCTTACTTCTGCTGGTCGATTTCAACGACCAGCATGTCTTCGTCGGATCCGATCATATCGACGTCCGATTGCGCCACAATCTTTTCTTTAGTGAAAGAGACGCCTCCCACTATGGTCGCCAGTTTGTTCGCAGCGGAATTTCTTTACTTTCCTTCCATTGAATAAACTCGAATTACAACGAAAGAGAACAAGAAAAAAAAAAAAGAACAAACGAGAGGATTTTATATGTCAATCGCTCTCTTTTACAATATTCTGGGATCTATGTGGCGATGGGATCTGTCAAGCAGCTCCTTTGGATGATCTGACGTCGATGATCTTCTCTTTTGAAGATGGCGGCCGACTATAGAGCTGGTCTCCTCTGGTCTTGATTCGTTCAAGGCTCTGTGCGTAACTTGAACTTCTCAAAAACCTTTAGATGCCGAAAGAAAAAGACCCCTCGGGCTTCTCCAAGAGGGTATTTATAACCTTAGGATAATACAAGAGTTTCTATCTAAATAGAATTTTTCCTCATCAAGGATTCCAATCAAATATCTTAGTTTTGATTTAAATCTCTTGATTTAGAGTTCTGATCGGACTTAATTTGGGTATTTGGATAAGCCCAAATCATAATCTCAATCAATTTGAGATTCTGGTTATCTGCTCACACGGAGATAATCTAGCTAAAACGCGGAGCTAAAGAACCAGAACGCGGAACTAACGCGGAGCTATTGAATAGCTCCGCGTTATGTTCAAACCCGAGGCTAAAGTTGCCAAATGCGGAGCTGTGGAGTTAGCTTCGCGTTCTGTTATGGAAAACTCTATTTACTTAGAAATTTTCACTGCCAACATATATATATATATATATATATACACATTTATGTATATGTATATATGTATATATATGTATACATATGTATATGTATATAGATGTATATATGTATATATATGGATATACGTATATGTATAAATATACGTATATATATATATATATATATATATATATATATATGTATATGTATATATATATATATATATATATATATATATATATATATATATATGTATATGTATATATATGTATATGTATATGTATGTATGTATAAATATACATATATACATACATACATATATATATATATATATATATATATATATATATATATATATATATATATATATATATATGTATATATATATATATATATGTATGTATGTATGTATGTATATATGTATGTATGTATGTATGTATGTATGTATGTATATATATATATATATATATATATATATATATATATATATGTATGTATGTATATATATGTATGTATGTATATGCATGTATGCACATACATATCTATGTATGTACAAACATATTTAGGTATGTATGTACATATATATAAGTATGTATGTACATATATATATATATATATATATATATATATATATATATATGTATGTATGTATGTATATGTTTGTACATACATATATATGTATGTTTGTACATATATGTGTGTGTGTGTGTGTGTGTGTATGTTAATATATATACATACGTATATATATATATATATATATATATATATATATATGTATGTATATATATACATATATATACATACATATATATGAGGAAACGGGGAATTCACTGACGGTGAAGGGATTTCCTTCACCATCGGTGAGCTGGACCAATGAAATTGTTCCACGTGGCAGAGCTAAACATAAGTAGAATTTTACAAAAAAAAACCCCAAATCTGAAAATGAAAAGGAAAGAGAAAAATCTTATTCCTCTGCCCAAAACCCAAAACGACTCTTCGGAAAACAACGAGTAGTTTCTCTCTCTCCCCTCTCCGTCCAAAAGAAGATGCGCCTCTTTCTCTCTCCTCTCTTTATCATCGATCTGTCTCCTTCCTCTGTCCTGAATCAAGGCCAGCGTCCTCTCTGTAATCGGACGCTACTTCGTCCGAATCAAAGCCAACACGCTCGAACAAAGATCACTCTCCTCCGTCAATTGCTCCTTCGCCTTTTCAGTTTGGGTTTGCCACCTCATCAATATCAATGGCCTCCCCTAATCCCTTTAAACCCTAACCTTACCTTCACCCGATCGAAACTCAATCGCCCCAGAGAAGATCGCCTCGCTCTAAAATTTCAAGGTCAGTCCTTTCTCGGCCCTTCAGCTGATTCTTGACCCAAAATTTATCGTTTTGGGATAAAAAAAAAAGTGATCTTTCTTGATCCAATTCTTGGAAAGTTTCTGTTTTTATTGTTTTGAGATTGAGATTGGATTGAGAGTTTTGTTCCTTGGGGTAGGTAATTTGATGTTGGGTTTGAAATTTTAATCCTTTTCGAAATAATTAGAACTCCTTCGATCGATCTCGATCAGTATATTGTTTGTATAATTAAAGTTTTGATTTTTTTTGTTGATTTAGTTCGTAAATTGATGTTAACTGACTCCTGTATATGTTTGTATATTTATTAATTGTAATATTTCCATGTTAATTTCGCCTCCTGATTGATGCTAGAATAGTTATTCATGCAATGCTAGTTCTCCAATTGAAACTGTTATCTTCGTAACTAGGCTGAATCAGAAAAAAAATTTTGTTTATGGTCTTAATATCTCCTCTGTAAATGAAGATTATTAATTATTTGAACTCAAGCAATTGCTTGGAATTTTGCTGTAATAATTGTGAAGAAATGGGACAGTCCTATAATTTCAAGGTTAGTGCTTTCTCGACCCTTCAGCTGATTCTAATTTATCATTTTGGGTTAAAAAAGTGAGCTTTCTTAGATTTTTGAAAACGATTGATGTAAGGTTATAGAAAAAAAAATTATTGGACTAAAATTACAAATGTGAAGAAAGAGTTTTAGATTTTTGCTCATCCTATTTCTATTCTCACAATTAAAGCAGCATCTATATTCATACAAATTTTTAGGCTTCATCGAGGCATTATAGCAAAATATTCTATATCCATATCTATATTTATTGTCTATGCATACAGTATATTTTCTATTTTATACAATATATTTTCTACTTTTCTTTGTTCTTTTGCCTTGCTTTCAAATGGAATACATATTAAAAGGTGTTTTCTTTGCTGTTGTAGAAATACACCAAATTAAAAAGCTCACAAATACAATATGAAAAGACGAAGTGATTGGCAACAACAACGGCAACAACGAGAATTGCAACCATTGTCACCTATGCCTCCACCAATAGTAACAACATCGACAGCAACTGCAGCAGCGGGTGTGGTAGCTATTGCGTCCGATGCTGCATGCAGCGGTCATCTCGTTCCTTATTTTCATTTCGGATTTCCTCAACTTCACACACATGTACAACAAGGTTGGTGGGTACCGTCATCTTTACCTCCTCCATCATTGCAAACACCAGTCTCCACTGCAACAGTCACTGCTTATACTAGAGATAGCACGCCTCATTTTGTTGTTGATTCCACTGCTAACACAAGCAACACTCTTGCTGTTGCGTCGCTATCTCCATCATTCCGAGTTGAAGAGGTAAACAAATGTTAAATTTTACAAATTTACACTTCTTGTAACATTAAATATTAATTTTAGACTCATAATTATGACATGGCATTATATAACAAATAAATATGGATTATTGTTTGCTTGTTACACTTAATTTTTTTACTTTTCTTTGATTACTTCTCATCTTTATTTTTTTTATAGTGTTTTCTCAATAAATTAGATCATATATCATAATAATTCTGTATTTTCATTGCCACCATTGGATCTATTCAGAATTGTGTAGACATTGATGTTGAAGTTAACAGCAATGAAATTATTTTTGCTGGAGATACACCATGGGAAGGCATGGAATTTCATACAGACAAGGAAGCATATACATATTATAATTCATATGCTAGAAAAATTAGTTTTGGAATTCGTAAGCAGAAAATAGTAAGTCGAGGAGTGATCCAAGTAAAGTTATTGTTCGTCGCAAAAGTTTCTTCGCTTCCTTCCATTGAATATATCTTATATTACAATAGAAGTGAACAAGATAAAAAAATAGAACAAACGAGAGGATTTATATCTATCGCTCTCTTTTACAATATCTCGTGGGATCTGTGGCGATGGGATCTGTCGAGCAGCTCCTTTTGACGATCGGTACGCTGAAATCTTCTCTCTTGAAGATATCGGCCGACTATAGACGATCTTCTCTGGTTTTAATTTGTTCAAGGCTCTCTCGCGTAACTCGAACTTCTCAAGAACTCCAGAAAGAAGATGGTGATTTTCTCTGATCTTCACGAATTCAAGGCTCTGTGCGTAACTTGAATTCTCCAAGATTTCAGAAAAATATCTCAATTGCCGAAAAGAAGATGATCACTAAAGGCTTCAAGGCTCTCTCGCGTACTTGAATTGCCGAAGGATCAAAGAGATTGAAGATAGATGATCATGAATTGATTGATCTTGTATATGTTGATTCTCCTAAAGTCTCCTCAAAGAGGGTATTTATAGACTTTAGTGGTTATGAGAGTTTCCATAGGAATAGGAATAAAGAGTTCCATAGGAATAGGAATAAAGCTTTCCATAGGAATAGGAATAAAGATTTTTGTATTCATCAAGGATTCTAATCAAATATTTAATATTGATTTAAATCTCTTGATTTAGAATTCTGATTGGATTCAATTTGAGTATTGGATAAGATCAAATCTCAATCACAATCAATTTAGGATTATGATTGGACTCAATTTAGATATTTGGATAAGCCCAAATTATAATCTCAATCAATTTAGGATTCTGGTTATCTGCTCACGCGGAGATAATCTCATCAAAACGCGGAGCTAAGAAACCAGAATGCAGAGCTATTAAACATCTCCGCATTTTACTCAAACGCGAGGCAAAAGTAGCCAAACGCGGAGCTACTGAGTTAGCTCCGCGGTCTGTTGTGGAAAAATCCTTTTAACTTAGAAATTTTCACTGCCAACAGAACCCCCTCCAAAGTTTTCAAAATGGCTTAGAACTTAGCAAATTTTGAAATACTTTGGATACTTAAACTGAAACGCGGAGTTAGAATACCAAGTCTCCTTCGCGTTATGCTCGCCTACGCAGAGCTAATCAGCTTCACTTCATTTTCAGTGAAATGAGTAATTTCTTCATTAATTATTCCGAATTTCTGCGCCGAATACCAAGCAGCGGATCATCTATTTAAATAGAGCTCCTGGCTCCTCTTCTTCTTCATCGGGAGAGTTTGAAAACTTCCAAAACCCTGGCAGTCGAGTGACTCATGTCGACGAATGATCTTCAATTGATCTCCCCTTAACTCTCCATAGATTTTCATCATTGGGATGTCATTTCAGAGGAGTTTGGCTAGACGCACGTTGGCCGGCGTTAATGGCAGCGGCCGTGGAAGTAGACGCGACGGCGAACCAGTCTACTTAACTCTTGGTCTTCTAAGAACCATTCTGAGATGTTTTGGCTCGGTTTAATCAGGCCAATTGTTTGCTTTACCGGCGAGATCGCCGTTCTCTGGCTGTAAGGCTTGAAGGAGAAGGAGAAGTCAGAGAGGAACTCTGATTTGTCTCTACGCGAAGTTATCGCGTCATCCCTGCGCTTGAAACGCAGGGCTTATCTGACTAGCAGTCATGATGAATCTGCGAGGCTATCTTTGATTAGCAGTCGCGATGAATTGCGAGGCTATCTTTGATTAGCAGTCGCGATGAATTGCAAGGCTATCTTTGATTAGCAGTCGCGAGGAATTGCGAGGCTATCTTTGATTAGCAGTCGCGATGAATTGCGAGGCTATCTTTGATTAGCAGTCGCTTCATGTCCTGAGGCTATGAAAGAGAAGGAAACAGCAAAGAGAAACTCTATCCTTCCTTTACGCGAAGTTATCGCGTCATCCTCTGCGTTTAAAGTGCGAGGCTATTTCTTCAACTGTACGCGGAGTTTAGCTCCGCGTTTTCATACTTAGAAGATTTTTCAAATTTTTGTAGAACTCCTGATTCTTCTCTTGCAGTGAACTGGGTCTAATCTGATGACTTGAGATGTAGCTTCTCCCTGATATATCTTCAAAAGCAGGTTATGCACCGATCTTCATCAACGAAAGTAACTCTAAGGAAGCCAGAAGTATGTACTTTACAACATAATTGCAGTTTTTCAAGCTCTGGCTCCTCTTGAAGGAGTTACAAAAACTTTGCGGCAGCCCATTAAGTTTTCTTGAGGATCATTTTTGTTAGATGATCATGTAAGGGTTTGCAGCGCTTCAAATTCAACTTGTGCTTCATTTCAGATGACAGATCCTAGTTGACACTTGCAGAGATGATCTCTTGTATGTGAACCATGGAATTGAACTTCAACACCCCGCGGAGGAATCTCGCCGTTAGGTTATTGATGAGTCGATGAATATGTAGAAGCTTTTGGGAGAGCTATAACTCCCTCCTTGTAATCTTTCCTTCTTTTATGAATAAAGGCAAATTATTTTCCTCTCTATCTGTCGGCTTCAAGAATCTTGCTTGCTCAACAAATAGATGGTTGATAATTCTGGTAAAATAATCTAAGACTCTTTTTCGTAACTTAGATCATTAATACCGATATGATCGGGTAAGGACCATCTAATTTCGGCAGAGGCGCCAAATTGCGCATGCCTAGTCCAAGTGCTCTCACGCGTAAGTTGAACGGAGATAGGAATAATCCAAATCATACTATCAGAGGTAAAATCTTAACATGACAGGTCCACGGGATTTTTAGCAAACCCCCAGCTATCAACGGATTTGATTAGCCTTTACCAATCGCCGTTTGCGTTGGGCTAGCCATCTATTCCCCTTAGCATGGTGAGTTGTCGAGGAATTGATTTCCTCTCCCATTTGCTTTTAATTAGCATTGGGTAGTTAATTTCATACTTTTACCCCCAGTATGATAGGGTTGGCGAGAAACTTGATCTCCTCTTCCCTCTGCTTTAACAGCATTGGGCGATTGATTTCATACTTTTACCCCCAGTATGATAGGGTTGGTAAGGAACTTGATCTCCTCTTCCCTCTGCTTTAACAGAATTGGGCAAAAAAAAAAAAATTTATTTGTAGCACCCAATTAGCCATTCCAATGGCTATTGAGAATAGCAGAAGCATGATGTTTATCATCGTCAATATTTTCGGCGCTCCCAGCCAAATCCGGCTGCTAGCCAATGAAGATGACTTTGTCACGGCTGTGGTTCGGAGCGTATCCAAGGCGCTAACTTGCAAGTGCGGGCTGCCCGTGTTGGGTGTCGATATTGACTCTCCTACTGGTACAAGGATCGCTCTGGTAGGGAACTCATTGGTTCCTACTACTAAAGTTGCCATATTTGCAGAAACCTTCTTTTGATCCTCTTTAAGTGTGAGAACTCCGGCTTCTATCAATGCTTGAATTCGGTTCTTAAGAGGATAGCAATCTTTAGTCGGGTGCCCGACATTCCGATGGTACAGGCAATAGTTAGGGTCGTTTGTTTTACCAACGTCTTCTGCTTTTCCATTTTCCGGAAGTTTTAGCAAGCCCTTTCTGAGGAGGAGATGGAATAGAGTACCTGTCTGCTCCGTCTTGAATGTATAAGTCTTATCTTGTCGGGCTTTATTTTGACCTGCACCTCTCGGATTCTGAGGTCTTGGCTTTGGATCTGCAACTGTCGCCATCACAGCCTTCCCTTTATTTTCAGGATTCTGTAGATATGGCCTTTTATTCGTAGAGTTCTTCGTGCTACGAGATTCCTTAATCCGGCGAATTATATCTTCTGCCTGCTCTCCTTGCCTCAGCAGATCTTTCCAAGTTCTGGACTCTACAGCTCCCATTCTTATCAGCACGCCAGTTCTGAAGTTATGCTTACAGGTTTCCACCAGGGTTTCCTGGGTCATACCGTGTCGACAATACACGGACTTTTCCCTGAAGCGTTCAATAAAACTTTTAACCGTTTCTTCTTCCCCTTGTTTCGTCGCAAGGAGGGAATGAACTGATATTTCGGTATCATCCTCAAAGAAACGTGCCAAGAACTATTTCTCGACATCATACCATGTGTTTATGGTTCCCGGGGGCAACTGCATAAACCATGTAAAAGCAGGCCCTCGCAGGGTGCTCGCAAATACTTTGGTCATTATGGGATCATTTCCCATTAGATGACATGCCTGCAACAAGAAGTAATAGATATGCTGACTGGGAGATCCTTTTCCATCATATGGCTCCAACTTGAGCGGTTTATACTTTTCGGGATACGGTGCCAAATCCCATTCAAGCGGATATGGCCTTGAAACCCCCGATTCCTTCAGTTCCTTCTTGTGTATCAAGGCATCAAGTTGGCTTTGCAATTTCTCGATCTTTTCTCCATGAAGATCATGGAAAGAGTATTTGTCATCATCTTCATATATCGAATAAGCCTTTTCTTCTTTAGTTTCTTCATTTGTCTTAGGTAGCGGTGCCGAAGAAGTTTTAGTCTTATCATCGGCTATTTTCTGGGTATTTTCGACCACTTTTAGAAGCATTAGTTTGAGGTCATCAATGGCCTTCTGCTGACCTCAAATCACCTGCTCTTGGGCTTCCATCCTCTGGTCAATGTCATCGGACCTGTCCACCATATGTGATGCTGAGTTTCGTGGTCGGGAAGATGTACGAGATTTTGGGGAAGCTATAGCTGAATTGTCGCTGTCATCATTATTACAACCTTTTGAAAGTTTCTTATAATTCCGAAGAGCGACAGCACCTGATTTGAGTCGAGTAAGATGGCGAGGTTGTTTATCATCTGCATCTGACTCGTGTCTTTTTTCCATGGCCTTCTTATTTTTACCGACCATATTTGAGGTCACCGCCTTTATCTCTTTTTCCTTGATTTGATATCTCAAATCATTCTTCCTCCTTTTCGGAGTATGAGACTCAGTTATTCTGTTAAATACAGACACTCTCTTCTTGATACAACAACATTTATCCAATACAGCAGATATGACTGTTATGAGCTGCTTACAATAACATGTTGAGTGTGGCTGAGCTTGAGTCATATTTCTCATTTTTGTCAAGTAATTTCTGAGATTGGTGACCTCAGATGACGAAGAATCGTGGGGGCCACCTGGTTGTTGAGAGGGTCTAGGGGCCCACTGAAGTTTTTCAGGGTCATTGGTGTCGACATGTTGTCCAATAACCCGATTATCAGCCTTGATTCTATATTCAGGCTGTTTTACGCGGAGCTGGATGTTAGCTTCGCATTCTGAATCATCTACGCGAAGTTGAGCTATAGCTTCGCGTTTGATGCTAGCCTTGCGTTTTACGCTGGCTTGGCGTTTCTGAAGAAATTCATCTTCTTCTTTATGCTTGGCCTCGCGTGGAAAATCATACGCTGGCTTTGCCTTGTGATTTGCGCAAGAATCCTTGGCTTTGCGATTAATGCTTGGCTCAAGTTTTTGTTTAGGTCTGATAGCCTCGCGTGGAGGAAGTCCATCACATGCTGGCTTATTTTTGCGATTAATGCAAATCATAGCTTCGCGCTTAGCACGATTTTTACGACTGACAACTACTTGCCAATCATCCTCGCATTCCTTACGGGTATCAGAAGTCTTGCGTTTATTGCAAGTATTACTGGCCTCGCGTTTCTCGCTTGGCTCAGTATCAGCTTCGCGTGGAATATCACACGCTTGCTTCAAAGAATTTTTATACTCGCGTCTCTCGCGAGTGTTAAGTATTTTGCGACTAGCACAAATCTTGCTGGCTTCGCGTCTCTCGCTAGGCTCAGCAATAGCCTCGCGTGGAGAATCACACGCTGGCTTTGAAGAATTTTTATACTCGCGTAACTCGCGAGTATCGGGTATTCTGCGACTAGCGCAACCCTTACTGGCTTCGCGTCTCTCCCTAGGCTCAGTAATAGCCTCGCGTGGAAAATCACACGCTGGCTTTGAAGAATTTTTATACTCGCGTAACTCGCGAGCGTCGGGTATTCTGCGACTAGCGCAACCCTTACTGGCTTCGCATCTCTCACTAGGCTCAGCAATAATCTCGTGTGGGGAATCACACGCTGGCTTTGAAGAAATTTTATACTCGCGTCTCTCGCGAGTGTTGGGTATTCTGCAACTAGCGCAACCCTTACTGGCTTCGCGTCTCTCGCTAGGCTCAGCAATAACCTCGTGTGGGGAATCACACGCTGGCTTTGAAGAATTTTTATACTCGCGTCTCTCGCGAGTGTTGGGTATTCTGCGACTAGCGCAACCCTTACTGGCTTCGCTTCTCTCGCTAGGCTCAGTAATAGCCTCACGTGGAAAATCACACGCTGGCTTTTCCTTGCTTTTAAGGCAAGTTGTATCTTCGCGTTTAACGCGGTAGAGACGGGTCTCGCGGGTAGCGCGAGCCAGTTTGCGAGGGACCATAGCCTCGTGTCCTCTAGTGTTAGCTCCGCGTCCAAGGCGGGCTTTGAGGGCTCTACGCCTCGCTCTCCGGTTCCTGTTTCGGAGTTGGGTTCTGGTCAATCCAGTCCCCAGGTCTTCTTCAGCAGTCGGAAGCTCATCCTCGGCTAGGATTTCTCGTGTGAACTCCGGCCCTATAGTCGCAGTCTCCAAGGATCCCCGTTTCTCGGTGGATTCCTTTCTACCCGTCACTCGGGCATTGGAGTACATGCGACGATAGTGCCGTGTCTCATCCAAGTCACCTGATCCGGAGGAGAGGAACTCCTCGTACTTCTGCTGGTTGATTTCAATGACCAGCGTGTCTACATCGGATCCGATCAAATCGACGTCCGATTGCGCCACAATCTCTTCTTTCTTGAAAGAGATGGCTCCCACTGTGGTCGCCAGTTTGTTCGTCGCAAAAGTTTCTTCGCTTCCTTCCATTGAATACATCTTAGATTACAATAGAAGTGAACAAGATAAAAAAAATAGAACAAACGAGAGAATTTATATCTATCACTCTCTTTTACAATATCTCGTGGGATCTGTGGCGATGGGATCTGTCGAGCAGCTCCTTTTGACGATCGGTACGCTGAAATCTTCTCTCTTGAAGATATCGGCCGACTATAGACGATCTTCTCTGGTTTTGATTTGTTCAAGGCTCCCTCGCGTAACTCGAACTTCTCAAGAACTCCAGAAAGAAGATGGTGATTTTCTCTGATCTTCACGAACTGAAGGCTCTGTGCGTAACTTGAATTCTCCAAGATTTCAGAAAAATATCTCAATTGCCGAAAAGAAGATGATCACTAAAGGTTTCAAGGCTCTCTCGCGTACTTGAATTGCCGAAGGATCAAAGAGATTGAAGATAGATGATCATGAATTGATTGATCTTGTATATGTTGATTCTCCTAAAGTCTCCTCAAAGAGGATATTTATAGACTTTAGTGGTTATAAGAGTTTCCGTAGGAATAGGAATAAAGAGTTCCATAGGAATAGGAATAAAGCTTTCCATAGGAATAGGAATAAAGATTTTTGTATTCATCAAGGATTCTAATCCAATATTTAATATTGATTTAAATCTCTTGATTTAGAATTCTGATTGGATTCAATTTGAGTATTGGATAAGATCAAATCTCAATCACAATCAATTTAGGATTATGATTGGACTCAATTTAGATATTTGGATAAACCCAAATTATAATCTCAATCAATTTAGGATTCAGGTTATCTGCTCACGCGGAGATAATCTCATCAAAATGCGGAGCTAAGAAACCAGAACGCGGAGCTATTAAACATCTCCGCGTTTTACTCAAACGTGAGGCAAAAGTAGCCAAACGCGGAGCTACTGAGTTAGCTCCGTGGTCTGTTGTGGAAAAATCCTTTTAACTTAGAAATTTTCACTGCCAACAGTTATATCTCGAACATTTGTATGTAATAAGGCAGGAAAAAAATTGTTAACAGACAAGAGAATTTGGAAAAACTATCACTCGTAGACCAGATACTAGAGTGGGTTGTGAAGCCGAAATGAAAATTCATTTAACTTCAGCAAACAAATGGGTGGTTCGCAAATTTGTAGAAAAACATTCAAATCATGATAAGGTGTTACATCACTTTTCACATAAGCAAAAGCATAGGTCTGAAACTATACGAAAGGCTATCGAACATCTAAATGAAGTAGGGATGGGTCCTTCTAATATCACACGGGTGCTTAATGTTGGATGTGAAGGTGAAGATGGAGAGAGGATTACCCCACAACAGTGTAGTGACCATATTAGGACTATAAGAAAGAACAACATTGAAAACGAATGTATTTCCATTATTAAAAATTTTCAAGATAGAAGGGAGACAGATCCAGATTTTTACTTTGCTATGGAGGTTGATCACTTAGGCCAAATGAGGAGTGTTTTTTGGGCTGATGGAAGATCAAGATCATCATATTTAAGGTTAGGTGATGTGGTCGTTTTTGATACAACATATCAAACTAATCAGTATAGTCTTCCTTTTGCTCCGTTCACGGGGGTTAATCATCATCGTCAGTCTATACTTTTTGGCTGTGCATTGCTTTCAGACGAATACGAGGATACATTTATATGGTTATTTACTCAGTGGCTCAAGTGCATGCATGAGGTGACACCAAAAGCCATCATCACATATCAAGATCTTGCAATGAGAGCAGCTATTAAAAAAGTATTTCCTAACACTCGTCATCGTTTTTGTTCATGGCATATCGGAAGATATATTGCTGATAGAGAAATGTCATTAAAGAAAAAATATGGAGATAATTTTTTGATTGATTTTAATATATGGTTTTGATCTAGTACCATAAGCAAATGCGAGGAAAAATGGAATCTTTTGAAAGAAAAATATGGTATAGATGAGAAGAATGAATGTTGGGTATCTAAGATGTACAACTTGCGAGAGCATTGGGTGGATGCATATATGAAATATACATTTTGGGCAGGAATGACTACTAGTCAACGGAGTGAGAGCATAAATGCTTACTTTGACACATATGTCAATGCAAAAACTCAACTTGTAGACTTTGTTTGTCAATATGATAAGGCTGTAGCAAATCATCGTGCATCAGAGTCTCGTGAAGACTTCATGAATCTTAATAGTGCACCCATGATGTGTCTTCTTTCCCATTTGATTGAAATTCAAGCTGCAAAAATATATACTAGGAGCATTTTAAAGCATTTTCAATTGGAGTTAATTGCAGGAATGTCACTTTATAATGAAGAAATTGCATTGGACGGATCAAAAAAGATTTACCATGTTCGACAACAGGGAGATGAAGGGAATAAGATGGAAGAAGTGAGTTATGACCCACTTGAGATATCTCCATTCATATGTACTTGTGCAATGATTATGACGGATGGTTATCTTTGTAGACATATCTTACATGTGTTATGCCATAATCAATTACAATCTTTTTCAGAAAGTTATGTGCTACATAGATGGACAATGAATGCAAGACATAGAAACATTAGATATTCCAATGTCATGAATATAAGGAGTAATCCAAATGACATGCAGCGCGGGATCATAAGATTGTGGGTCTTACGAGCTAAGTTCAATAGTGCTCTTGAAGTAATATCATAATCAGAAGCTTATATGGCTAAACTTGAAAACATATTGGAGAATTTGATTCTTGATGCTGAGAAAGAAGTGAGGCATAAGGAGGTGCATGTACAAGCTCTTGGAAGCCAAGTTGGGTCGAGCAATCCTGTGATATTAAGAGATGGTGAAGAAATTTTTCTTCGAGATCCCGATGGTCCGGCTAAAACTAAAGGTCGTCCAAGGATGCCTACAAAATTGGTTAGGGAGGTACCGGAGAAAAAGAAACGAAAATGTTCTCAATGCCAACAATTAGGCCATTATAGAACAAATTGTCCTGGATTGGTAAGTTGAGACCAAAATTCATAATTTTTTTAAAATATAATCCTCATTTACATATTTCGCAATGCTAATTGTAGCTTTATGGATTGAATTTTGCAGCTAAAGAAGGATTAGCAAAAGAAGTATTTCATCCCTGACGAGGCTATGAAGCTCTAAATGCAGTTTGACAAATAGGTGATCAAACTCTTTATTTTTCAAAAAAATACTTTTTGAACTGTTTTTCTTATGCCATATTTTCCATGTTTTGTTTCTGATATGCTTCTGGTGTCATCTGCAGGCCAGCACCTATGCAGTTTTCAACAGAAGTACCATTGGTCGCCCTCAAGATCATTTAACTCCACTATAATATTACTGATTGCTCAAGGCTTTGCTGAGACTGTTGCTGCTACCATTTTCTCTCCTTAGATGGCTCGAGACTTTACTGAGACCTGCCACTATTTCACTTACTGACGATTAAGTTTCATATGTTTCTAAGTTTAATATATAGTTGTCTCGATTCTTGGGGACCTTCCTGTAGTAGATGATCAACACTAGATTTGTTGATCAGTTTGCTACTGCTATGACTCAGGAATGTTAGATATTGTAAATTATATATCTACAACTAATGTTTTGGGTACAGAAACTGGTGTTACTTGGCTAAAAATTTTTGTAAAAATTAATACTATCCTCTGGCAAGATTATCCTTCAGTGGCTCAGGCAAGATTATCCTTCAGTGGCTCATTTTGCATTGTTCAATACATCATACCTATTGCTTTCGTGTTTGATTTGATATTTGTTTACAATTGAATTTGGTTTGATATTTGTTTACAGTTGATGTAACTAAAGTTACTTAGCTAGCAAAAGGAGACTACTGGAGCATGAAATCAAGTATTGTGGCTTTGGTGTAATTAATGTATGACAACCAAAAGGAGGCATAGAATCAAGTGTACTTCAGTCTAAATGCATTATGTGTGGAGTCTGTAATGCCATATATTGTCAAGCACCATGTTTATTATAGGTATCGTATAATTCAGA
>JAYEPQ010000001.1:25034829-25127329 GCA_036321105.1 Dracaena cambodiana
CCTCGAAAAGGGCCAATTGTTTGGTATCACAATCTTTCCTCAGGCTCAATGGAAGAACTCAACAAGCTCCGACAGACATTTACTTAACAGTTCTCAACAAGTAAGATAAAAAGAGAATCATGGCATTTCTCTTCAGAATAAAAACATGACGAGTCTCTCTAAGACTTTTTGAAATGGTTTAATGAAGTGAGACTCTAGACAGAGAACTACTTGCCCGATATAGTATTAGCAGCCTTGGTCAATGCTTGCGCTAGACTTTCTACTGGAAAAAGTAAGCTGACCTCTTTGGACGAGCTCCTCTAGTGCATTGATAAGTACATCTCTCAAATGAAGTTTGAGATGGTCTTTAAAGATTTTGACTCCTGAAGGACTATAGAACCTTCTAACCGAAGATGGATGGAATAGGAGAGAAGATGGAGCCCACTAAAAAGGCATCAGCACGACCACCATTAGAAGGTCGAGTTCACTCCCTTCCTCCCTAATTCTTTCCAAAGTCCCATCCTCAACCAGAGCCAGAAAAAATGCCACCTCTCACAAGCTCCTCACTCGATCAAGACACTCCTTGAAAACAAGAACCCATTATGATTTTGCATATGCCCCAATGATACCGGTCATAGGACTAAAGAATGCAGCCAATTGAATGATATTTAGAAACTCATCCAGTAAGGACATATGAAGAAATTTATCGAGAAGGATTTAAGGACCCTACTAGAATGTCCTGATAAAAGTTTAAATGAGGATGATGCCTCCACTGACGAAGGAACATTTGTGGTTCCATAGTCAACCCTCAGGTCCTCTAATCAGCCTTTTCACATATAAAGTTTCAATAGGTCCAACTATGAACATAGCCCCAATTTAAGTGACTTAAAACTTTGAAATAAGTTCATATGAAAGTTATTGCAAAGCTCTATCTTATAATCAGTTATACACCCTATCAAGCAACATTGATTTGAAGGAGTTGCTAGAACCTTGAGTCTCCAACAAGACCCCAGGTTCAGCCAATTAAGCCCATTTATCCCGAACTCTGTAGGGCTCCACCACTTAGCAGTACTTGATAATTCTTGCAACTTACATTACTCACCTAGGAGATCTCCTGCTACTTGGCAGTACTATGCAATTCTTGCCGGTTATAGTACTCGCTCTTGAAATCTCTTGCCATTTGGCAGTATTTTGTAAATCTCGCCACTAATGGTACTCACTCCGGAAATCACCTACTACTTGGAAGTACCAATAGTACTCACAATAACAATCTTCTATCTTGCAGTACTCACTTGGCCATTATAGAAGTCATGTGACTCACTAGGTGATCATAGTCAAACACGACCATGGGACACCATTGTCAGTGTGTGAGTACCTAACATTGATGTGATACACCATAAGACCTTCTGCCATTAGTAGTACTTGATCTAGCTCATAGAAGATTTTCACTAGACAACCATGAAAGATTGTAATGATAGTACCACCATAGCGAGTGTCATATTTCACTGGACAACCATGAACTTAGCATGCTTCCAGCGGGCATGTACCAAGTGTCCAGGAAATTGACAATACTCGACCAAACTGATAAGTGTTTGATTTTATGAGTTTATCTTCTTCCATTAATAGGGTTTCACTTTTCGCATATTTAGCCATTTCAAACTAAAATTTTTACATGATATTGCAAGATTAATACAAGCTAACATTATAAGTAGAGACAGTATTTCGCTTCATGCCCACAAAAACACTTAATAATCCTAGAAGCGAGTTATTATCCGAACACTTAATGAATTCAACAAAGAAGGTAATGATCAAGCAAAAACTTTTTCATTCATTCAACACTAAGTACAAGAAAATTATTCATTACAAGCCAAAGACGAGTACAAATGCACAATTTAGACTCTTCTACTCAAATGAAGCTTGCTCCTTGCTTCTAAAATGCTCATCATACCGTTGTGGGCTGACCCACTCATGAAGGCTAACTCTTTATAATAGTAGTCCTTTTGCTCCAGATCATTGATTCTCATATAAAATAATTAAAGCCTCCAAGAGTCCTCAGGCTCCCATTACCGATGCTCAGGCAATGCACTCGAGAGACCCCTGATCCTTGAAGTCCCCACTATAAGAGCCAATAATTACAAATCAATATCTTTAAAAAAATGAAGAACCACAAGGCCATTGACCTGAGGTACCTTGTCTCGAACAACATCACTCCATTAAACTTTATGTCCCCTTTGAGGAAATGGAAACTGTTGACAAAAAAATCATGCAAGAATACCAAACACGTATCAAAACCCCACTTGCTCCAAAATAATGAGCAATTTGAATCCTTATAAAAGTGGGAGTTACATCCCATTTTCTTAATGAGTAATTTGAAATGGGGATTACACCTCATTTAATTGAAAATTAAAAATGAGAGTTACACCTCCATTATTTCCAAATTAATAAGGGTTTAAATTAAAAAGAGTATTATGGTCAATTACACCAACCTCTGAAACTCTTATTAAAAGCCAAGAGGGCTAAAAGAGAGGGGACCTCTAGGAGATAATCCACCTCTAGTATAAGAAAAATGGAGATTCTCATCTTATAAAGAGTTATACTCTTTCTTAATCTAGAGATTTTTATCTCTTAAAGAGTTTTAATTCTTTCTTAATCTAGAGATTTTTGTCTCTTAAAGAGTTTTAACTCTTTCTTAATCTAGAGATTTCTATCTCTTAAACATAATCTAGAGATTCTTACCTCTTAAAGAGTTTTACTCTTTTATTTCTTGAGCTAAGCATGGCTACTTCAACTTTAAGAGTTCAGTGTTAAAATTATCAATAGAAAATGTGATCATCTCCCACCACTAAATTGGAGAACTTTAGCTTAAAGAAAAGAGATAAATCTAACACATGGATCATTAGTTCAAGCCTAAATGGCTAACACATGGATCATCAAAGAGAGAACTATATTTCAAGCTTAAATGGCTAACACATGGATCATCGAAGAGAGATCAGTATTTCAAACCTAAAATGGTTAACACGTAGATCAACAACTAAAAAAGGATTCACATTTCAAGCCAAAAATGGCTAATATGCAGATCATCGACCAAAGAGAGATCCGCATTTTGAGCCAAGAAAAGGCTAAAATGCGACCATAATAGGATTGTATTTTGCTTCTACAATATCAAGAGATAAAGAATCTCTCCAAAAATAAACAAACGCGCGAGTCACTTAAACCTTGAAAATAGCTAAGGAGCCAAGACACGAATTCTCAATTAGAGAGATCCACATTTTAAGCTAATTGAAGTAAAGGCTGATGAAAACTCATATTTTGAGCTAAGTAAAAGATTAAATTCTTGCCCATCTGGATTACATTTTGCTTTCAAAAGTTTAGAAAGTTAAGGTTATTTTTATTCATCCCCAAATGCGAGTTTAAACAAACAACATTAATTACCAAGAGACAAAACACAGATTCTCAGCTAGAGAGATCCACATTTCATAAAGCAATTAAAACACGAGCCCTTCAAGGTCGCGTTTTGACTTTATATAAAGGGAGAAAACCATCTTTAATCAAACGTGGATCTAACCCACATTTAAAAGACTTCAAACGCAGGGTCGCGTTTTGATCCCAAAAGCTTGTAAGATTAAAACTAACCCCGTTTCAATACAAACGCAGGTCTAGGTGACAACTCAAATGCAAATCATCAATTATAGGGAGAGTTGCATTCTGAACTACCTTCAGAGCTCATGATTAGAGCTAAATATAATTAAAATACGAATCCTAGAGGGTTGCATTTTCACTCCAAAGTCTTGAAGGATAAAAACTATCTTTCTTGACACCTAAACACGGGTATGAGTATGGCACATGAGCTACATAGAGCTAAAACACAAATCTAAAGGCTGAGATACGCATTTCAGTTATAAATTCGGAGGATTTTAGATTTCAGTCACAAATCCTAGATATTTAATACAAATCTAATAGATTAAAAGTAGGAAATCAATCATCAAATAAAAGAGGCTATTAATTGAACAATTACGCCAATTCAACAACCTCTCAACCTCTATAAATAGCCAAAAGCTGGGCTAAGAAAGAGGTTGGATAATCTCCACTTTGAGCACTTGTGTTAAAATTCAGAGTTCTTCTCTAAGAGTTTTTCAATATTTGCCAACTACAGAACTTGCATTCGAATCGTTAACGGAGAACATAATCATCCTCCACGGCTATAACTGAATCCTAGTCTTAAACAAAGAGGAAACTAGATTTCTCATCTTCTGTAAACGGGCAACTGTTATTATTGTAACCTTTTTTTCAAGGTTTCAATAAAATCAAATTTATGGCAAACAAAAAATTGGCGACTTCATTGGGGACTCTGATCATCTCAGATGATGTGGCTGTTACTCAATCGAACAGGGTCCCTGTTGGTACCATGGTCAAATCACTCATCATTGAGTTCGACAAAAAGAAGTACGAGTAATTTCTCCCATCTGGCTCCACAAGCCCAAGATTCTTGTGTAAATGCCGCAAGGTCTCAACCAAATCAGCCTCTAATGAGGCTCTAAAGACTACAGTCCAAGACGATCTATCTAAGGACTCTCAAGACCTTACTGATCTCAAAGGAGGAGTTTATTCAACACAAAGTTCCGGGTCTGCTCCGCTCAATAACCACATTGATCCCCTTGGATGAATCATAAATGCTGCACCAACAGAGGAAAACAACCATTCTCTGATTTCCAAGGAGACGATACTAAAGAAAAGTCCCTCTCACCCACACTATGAAGAGGAATCTTAGAAGAAGAAAGGCTCGTGCCTTTTGCAGAGCCATGAAAGAAAAACCAACTGTTGTTGAACAACTACGCAAAACTTCAATTTGCATATGGAGACCAAAGAGTGAAGTTGTGATCCCTAATAAGAAGCTAGACCAAAACGTAGATGGGTTCATTCGCATTTCTTACAAGAAACGTCGCTCGCCCACAAAGTACACTTTGACTATAAACACGGAGTTTACATCTGCATTTCACAAGCCAAATGCAGATCTCACGGTCGCATTTTTGAAACCAAATGTGAGGTCTAGACCTGCGTTCAGAAGCCAAAGCGGACCTTAGGGTCGCATTTTTGAAGCTAAATGTGGGACTTAGGTTTGCGTTTCTTATGAAAAACGCAACCTTCAAGCCCCAATTTCTGAAGAATATTTCACCTCTAATTCTCATAGACTTCCAATCCCAGTCATACCAGCTTCATCAGAAGCTCATTTTCCAACCGTAAAGGCTAAAATTAAATTTGCTCCAAATATTTTCAAGAGGGTAGAAACTCCTATCCCAAATATACTATTTGGAGGGGATGTTGCCCCTGCTAATAATCCCACGAGTTTTAATACATGAGACCTTGGAAATTTTTTGACAAGAAAAGATAAAAATCACAAGTGTCTCACTGTCATTATGAATAGTTGATCAACACAGTGCTCTCTCACTATCGCTGCGTTTCAACTCCTACAAGGTCATCTGTCTTCAACAGACTCACTTCATCTCCAACCCCAGCTTCAAAGAGATGACGACATAACATTAAGTAAGAATTTTCTAAAGCAGAGTACCCTAAAGTATCGTCCAATATGTTAATTTTGGGGAGGAAGAAGAAGAAGATGAGGAGAGTTTCCTCGATCAGATTCATCATATTCTGAGCACTCTTTTGGTTTAAAGAGTGTGTTCAGCGATATTCAGGGTGCTTTTCGAAATACTTGACTTGATAAGGGGTGACAGTACTATTAGATTACCCAAAGATGGTCGAAATTTCCTCCAATGAAGAAGAAGGAATAAACTCTGCCATCGTAGAATCTTAAACTTTTGACTCGTTCCTGAAAGATTCTGCCTCTCTGCACATTGTGCATGACAATCCTAAAGAGTTTATAAAGAGAATGGATGAGCATGAAAGGATCATCTAAAAACAATAGGAGTCCATAAATGAGATCAGGGAAATACTCCAATTCCTGATCAAAGAGCAAACAAAGAACAAGAATCTTCTTGTAGAAATTCCCACATTCTAAAGAAGGACAAAGGGAAGAGAAAATAGAATAAAGCTCGTACTCCTATTGGCAGCACTGGCAGTGAGGAATGTGAAGAAAAAGATAATCATTCTGAACACTTTCGCCATCAATCTGAGAATCTAGAACACGAAGGCAATCCACATGCTGCCTTTATGGAGAACTTCAGCTCAATGCTCTGGTCATAAGAGCTATTTGCAAGAGTTGGGGGTTACGAGGCCATATCCTATGGATTGGGAAAACTAACCATTACCAGAGAATTATAAGACTCTAAAGCTTAAGTCTTTTGATGATAAAGGATTGCTGAATCAACACCTTTACTATTTCAAGTCATAGACATGGCATCTGACCAGAAATAACCCTATCATTACACGGGTTTTTATTAGTACTCTCACCGGTCTAGCATTTGAATGGTTCTGAAGACAAGAACTGGAAACCGTTAACTCATGGAATGACATGGAAAAGGCCTTCTTAACTAGGTTCTATGAAGATGACATAGATATCTTGATGCCAGCACTCCTTACTACAAAGCAAAAGAAGGAGGAGTTAGCTCGAGACTTTATCCAAATATTTAAAAATGATTCTTTAAAATGTCCACATGGGATGCCACTAAAGACCTTAGTGGAAGCCTGCAGACATAATCTCTTCACTAAAGTTCCAACCAGGATGGGGGCTATGAAGTCCACTACTTAGAAAGAACTATCAACGCAAGCCGAATAAGCCGAAGAAATTGCATAACAACTTAAGGCTGAAGAAGGAGGAAGACCAAGAAGAAATAACTTTGGAACACCTCAATCGTCTCTACTCAAGGGAAAAGAGACAATGACGATGATGCTCTAGGTCCAATTAACTCTCCTCCCATGAGAACTCCTCCATCAAGGACCCCTCAAAAATAATATTCCTTCAAGGATGAGCATACCCATTACCATTTTCAATCTGCTCATGAAGAGGAATATGTTGAAATTACTGGAGGCAAAGCCCAATTACTGCATATACATAGGATCATTTGCTATCCTACCAAGAACTGTTACGTTCTAAAGGATAAAATTCAAGCCCTAGTGGATGCCAATGTCATTAAGCTGCAACCAGAGTAGAAGAAAGTGACAATAAATATGGTTTCTATCAAATTCGAAAAAGCTCCAGATTAGATAGAATCAACCATTTAAGATGGAGTGACCCCAATTTCCAAAGGTACTATGAGGATTGTAAATTACGATTCTCATCAACAACAAAATAAAGGATTATCTCCCTCTGAGGCATCAAAAGGGGAGATAATGTGGGTACATCCAGACCTTCTCAAATATGAACATTGGACTTTTAGTTCATCCAAAAAGAAGTCTAAAGGAAAGGCATGCGCCTCTAATGATGTCACCGCAGTTTTTGAAGATGACACAATAGTTTATCCTCTTACAGATTTGGAGGAGAAGCTCAAAGAATCATTAGTGGTCAATGAAGACCAATAGCAACCTTCCAGAATTCATTCAGAAAGAAACTACTTGAAAGATTATGATCAGGTGGTTGAACCCTAGCTTCCAGAGAAGAGCAAATAGAAAGATCTTAGGTTTTATAAAGCTCTTAAAAATAAAGAAAAAGAGGCAACAGAAATCTCCAAAAGCATTCCTGATTCGATATGTTTGCACAATTGGGTAACATCCCTGCAAAAATCACTTTGTATGAGCTCCTGAGGCTATCCAAGCAAATTAGAAAAGCCTTAAGGGAAGCTCTGCAAGATTCTTAAACATTTCTAGCCTAGATCCCAAAAGCAACAGAAGAAGAAGTTTGTGCAGTATGTTAATAAGCTTCTAAGAAGATACCTTGCATAACCTTCTCTCCAAAGAATATGAAAGTGAAAAATAACAAGCATCACCAGCCATTGCACTATAAAGGCTACAGAGGGTCAACAGAGATTAACTAAATATGTGGACAAAGAAGGGAATGTGATGACTTTAGTAGTAGAAAAGTAACCCTTTAAAGGGGTTGAGAACTATTATACAGATGCACTGCTTTATCAAGACACATTTGAAGCAGCTGAATAATCTGTCCTAAAAGAATAAGACAGCAGTAATGAAACCGATACTGAATCAGGATATGAAGATTTAAGATCCAAAAATGACCAGAATTGGGGTGTAGAACCAATTATAATAAATATTGAAGGCCTTGATGTAAATGGCACTGCCAATCTTGATGGCAAATGGGTAATTAATGAGAATGTAGGTTTGTTTATTCGTCTGATATTAATTCTGAACCCTTAATTTCTAGTACTAATGTGGTTAGTGATAAACTAGATAAAATATACTCCTTAGTATCATTCCAAGCACCAATTTATTCATCCTTTAATATACAAAGCGATGACGATGGACATACGAGTGAAGCAATCATTGAAGTTCCTTCTAAATATAAAGGTCAAATAACTATATTATTTGGAAAAGTAAAAAATTAATAATAAAGAAAAATATTTAGACTCTGATGAAGAATAGTAAAACCCCGATTTTTTCCATTATAATACTATAAAATGATAAAAAAGATGGGATATAACCTTGCCGAAGGCAGGGAGTTAAAGTTTAGAAAGGAAGAAATATGCTTCAACCTTTTATTCCAAAAAGAAAATTATTATGATAAAATTTGTAGGGGATTGGGATATATTACCACTCCTGAAATCCTTTTAGAAACAAATTCCAAAGAAATACGAAGTCATTCATCTGAATCATTATGTTGGGATTCAGATGCAAATGTTAGAGTTATTTTTCAAGAAGTTGTTGGCAGTGAAAATTTCTAAGAAAATAGGATTTTCCACAACAGAACGCGGAGCTAACTCAATAGCTCCGCGTTTGGCTATTTTAGCCTCGCGTTTGAGTAAAACGTGGAACTAATCAATAGCTCCGCATTCTGGTTTCTTAGCTCCGTGTTTTGATGAGTTTAACTCCGCGTGAGCAGATAACTAGAATCTTAAATTGATTGAGATTAAGATTTGGGCTTATCCAAGTACCCAAATTAAGTCCGATCAGAACTCTAAATCAAGAGACTTAAATCAAAACTAAGATATTTGATTGGAATTCTTGATGAGTACAAATTCTGTTTAGATAGAAACTCTCATATGACTCCAAGGCTATAAATAACCTCTTGAGAAAGCCTTGGAGGATCTTTTCCTGGAGTTTTGGAGAAGTTCGAGTTACGCATAGAGCCTTGAACGAATCAAGACCAGAGGAGATCAGTTCCACCGTCGGCCGCCATCTTCAAGAGAAGAGTTCATCGTCAGATCGTACAAAAGAACTACTAGTTAGATCCCATCGCCACACAGATTCCACGTTTACATTGTAAAAGAGAGCGATTAAAATATAAAATCCTCTCGTTTGTTCTTTCTTTTTACTATTGTTCTCTTTCGTTGTTATTTAAGTTAATTCAATGGAAGGAAAGCAACAAAATTCTGCTGTGAACAAACTGGCGACCATAGTGGGAGACGTCTCTTTCACCAAAGAAGATATCGTGGTGCAATCTGACGTCGATAGGATCG
The DNA here is from genome assembly GCA_036321105.1 of Dracaena cambodiana. Taxonomy (NCBI): domain Eukaryota; kingdom Viridiplantae; phylum Streptophyta; class Magnoliopsida; order Asparagales; family Asparagaceae; genus Dracaena; species Dracaena cambodiana. The sequence goes on from JAYEPQ010000001.1 coordinate 25,044,333, forward strand.
GATCCGACGTAGATATGCTGGTCGTGAAAATCGACTAGCAGAAGTATGAGGAGTATCTCTCCTCTAAATCTGGTAACCTGAACAAAACACGACACTATCGTCGCGTGCGCTCCAATACCCGAGGAATGGGTAAAAAGGTATTCACCGATGAATGGGGATCCTTGAAGACCGCGACTATAGAGCCGTTGTTTGGGCAGAAAATCCTAGCAGAGGATGGCCTCTCTACTGCCGAAGAAGGCATGGGAACTGGATTGACCATAACCCAACTCCGAAATAGGAATCGGAGAGCTAGACGAAAGGTCCTCAGAGCCCGCCTTGAACGCGAGGCTAACTTCATAAAATGCAAGGCTATGGTCCCTTGCAAACTGGCTCACGTTAATCGCAAGACCAGTCAATATCGCGTTAAACGGGAAGCTGCAACTTGCATTAATCGCAAGAACAAGCCAGCGTGTGATTCTCCACGCGAGACTATTACTGGACTTAGCGATAAACGCGAAGCCAGTTCAACTTGCGATAAACGCAAGGTTTTTGACACTCGCGATAAACGCGAGGATAAAATTTCCTTAAAACCAACGTGCGATTCTCCACGCGAGGCTATTACTGGACTTAGCGATAAATGCGAAGCCAGTTCAACTTGCGATAAATGCAAGATTTTTGACACTCGCGATAAACGTGAGGATAAAATTTCCTTACAGCCAGCGTGTGATTCTCCACGCGAGGCTAATACTGAGCTTAGCGATAAACGCGAAGCCAGTGGTACTTGCAATAAACGCAAGATTCCTCAGCTCCGCATAAATCGCGAAGATGATTGGCAAATTGTCGTTAATCATAAAAATCGCGCTAGATGCGAAGTTATGACTTGCGTTAATCGCAAGAGTATGCCAGCGTGCAAGAATTTTCTTCCACACGGGGCTAAGATTCCAGAAGATAAACTTCTAAAGGAACGCCTAGCCAGAGTAAAATGCGAGGCTAGCGTAGCAAAACGCGGAGCTATTTCTCAGCCCCGCAACACAAAATGCGAAGCTATCTCTCAGCTCCGCGTAGGTCAACCTGAATACAAAATCAGGACTGATCGTCACACTAATGGACCAGAACTGGACTCCAGTGATCTCAAGAAATTTCAGTGGGTTCCTGGACCCTCCCAAAAGTTGAATGGGTCTCACGATTCCATGACTAAAGTCACTGACCTCAGGGACTATTTAACCAAGGAGAGAAGTATAGAACAAGTCCAATCTGAACCGACTTGTCATTGCCAGCAGTTGATAACAGTGGTATCCGCTGTAATCGATAATTGTTGCTGCAGCAAGAACAGGGTATCGGTGTTTGACCGATTAAATAACTCGGACAAAAACCCTGCTAAGAAAACAAAGGCTACTCCCTGAGAAGAATGGAGAGTTGTAACTTCCAACATTGTCGGTAAGGGTAAGAAAGTCATTGAAAGAGATGATAACTAAGAATCAAGTGATGAAGAATCTCATCACTTTACTCGACATAAATCAGTGCTATTCCGGTCCGAAATTATAAGAAACTCGTGAAAGGTTCTTATGATGACGATAGTGATAATTCGGCCATAGCTCTCCTCGTTCATCGGCATCATCCAAATTGAAGTCAGCATCATATATGTTGAATAGATCTGACGATATCGACCAGAGATTTGAAGATCAAGAACAAATGAATCGGGAGCAACAAAAGACAATCGAGCATCTTAAAATGATGATCTTAAAAGTGGTCGAGAATACCCAAAAAATCGTCGAGGATAACGTCAAAAAGGGAAAAAAAAACTCCGTTCAATAAAATGTACGAAGAAGATAAAGAAGAGAAAGCTCACTCGACACATGAGGATGAGGATAAGTATTCTTTTCATGATCCACATGGAGAGAACATAGAGAAGTTACAAAATCAACTCGAAGTATTAATGCACAAGAAGGAGTTGAAAGAATCAGGGGCCTCAAGACCATATCCGTCTAAATGGGATTTGGCACCATACCCTGAAAAATATAAACCGCTCAAATTAGAGTCGTATGACGGGAAAGGATCTTCCAGTCAACATATTTACTACTTCTTGTCCCAGGCAGGGCATTTAATGGGCAATGTCCCAGTAATGACCAAAGTATTCGCAAGTACCTTACGAGGGCCTGCCTTCACTTGGTTTATGCAGCTGCCCCCAGGTACTATTAATACCTGGTTTGATGTTGAGAAATTATTTCTCTCACGTTTCTTTGAGGATGATACTGAAATTATGGTTCATTCCCTCCTTGCAACTAAACAAGGGGAACAAGAAACAGTAAAAGACTTCATAGAAAGGTTCCGGAAGAAATCCGTGCATTGCAAACACGAAATGGTCCAAGAAACTCTGGTAGAGACATGTCGACATAATTTTAAGACTAACGTGCTCCTAAAAATAGGGGCCGTAGAGTCTAAGACATGAAGGGATTTGCTCAAACAAGGAGAGCAAGCCGAGAACTTGATCCGTCGAGTTGAAGAGTCTCGTGGATCGAGAAATACCAGAAATAATAGGCCGTATACCCAAAATAATAATAAGAATAAAGGGAAAGCGGCAATGGCATCAGAGGCAGCTCCACAGAAGACAAATCCTCCAAACCCAAAGCCCCAAAATCAGAAGGGCGCAAGACAAAATAGATCCCAGCAAGAGAGGACCTATACCTTCAAGGCAGAGCAAACGCCTACACTTTTTCATCTACTCCTTAGGAAGGGAATGTTGAAACTCCCGGAGAACAGAAAACCGGAGGACGCTGGTAAAACTAACGACCCCAATTATTGTCTCTACCACAGGAATGTTGGACACCCTACCAGGGATTGTTACCCTTTGAAGAACAGAATTCAAGCACTAATAGAAACTGGAGTTCTAACACTAAAAGAAGAACAAAAGAAGGTCACTGCCAATATGGCAATCCTAGTGGTTGGAACTCATGAGTTCCCCGTGGGGGTGACCCCAATACCAAAGGGGAAGCTGGTTACGAAAAACCATGACCCACATAATAAAGCACAAGAAGGACTTGTCCCCGTAACAACTCAAAGGGGGGAAGTCATGTGGGTCCACCCTGATTTATTACAGGATGAACAGTGGACTACTGCGGGAGGTCAAAAGAAAAAGCGGACTAGCAATGCTATTTCCGTGAAAATAAAAGATGAATATATAATTACAGGGGCATTTACAGACTCTGAAGAGGAGCCTGAAACTATGGCCACTCATCAAGATGGGGCGGGCCCTTCCGGCACTCGATCTGGTAAAACATATCTTAAGAATTACACCAGAGTAGACCCGAAAGATATATACGGGGAACTCGCAAAGCCTGCAAAGCAGAAAGGGCTTCGTTTCCAGAAGAATCCTAGAAAAGATGGAGTTAAGGATGCTGCCTTCAAATTTGACATAATAGCTCAGCTGGCTAATATTTCAGCTCGAGTCACACTGTACGAGTTGTTACGATTATCGAAATCAACTCGCGAGGCGTTGAGAGAAGCCCTGGCAGACTCTGAGTCATTCCTAGCTCAGATTGTCGAGCCGGCTGATCACGAACAGGACTCTTGCCCCCGCTGTCATCAAGTGAGGAGGCAGGTCCCACGGATTACTTTTTCTCCAGAAGATATGCAGGTAAGAAATATAAAGTACAACAGGCCTTTATATTTCACCGGATATGTCGGATCCACGAAGGTGGATCGCATCCAGATTGATCCTGAGTCTGCACTAAGCGCCATTCCCAGAAAGTTGATGCAGTTATTGGGAATTTCTCCCCATCGCCTGACACCAACTAATACTACAATATATGGGTTTAATGCCAATGATAGCTGTCCCCTTGGAAAGATCCGACTCCGATGTCAAATCGGGGATTTGAGGATGGAGGTCACATGCTATGTCATTGATGCAGACACTTCCTACAACATTTTACTTGGACGGCCTTGGACCCACACCTATATGATAGTCCCGTCGACTCTCCACCAGTGTATGAAATACTGCGATGAACAAGGAGAAGTCCGGACTTTAGTTGCAAATAGGCAACCATTTAAAGGGCTGGAAAACTACTTCACGGATGCTATGCTCTACAAACTAGCCCACGAAGTCTCCAACGACAACCTCAGTAAGCCTCAAAAGCTTGATGAAAGCGGCAATGAGGCGGATACTGAGTACGAGCCTCCCGAAGATAACGATGGGGGTGATTATGAAATCAATCCTCACATAGATTTTAATTTGAATTTTGACAATAATGTAGCTGATGTAGTAGAGGATGAGTGGATTATCAATGAAAATATAAAGTTAGTCTACGAGCCTGCTGTAGTTACAGAGTCTGAACCTTCTTGTACTTCCATCGAAGTGGATGGCCTGTCCGAACTTGAAGTTCTGGCGGCATACCATTTTCCACTCAAGTCATCCCTCCTCTCTCAATAAAAAATAACTAAGGGACAAGGTCACTTCTTTGAAGTGCCTCCTCGACAGGGGTCCCTAAGGCCGATCATGTTCGACAAAGTAATTACGTCATCTCGACAAAGACAAACCAGTGAAAGTGATGAACAATCATCACCTCAATTTTACTTATATGAACAGAAATCCCGACAAATGATGGAAAAGATGGGCTATAATTTTACCCAGAAATTGGGATTAAACTTTGGAAAAGGGCGACGAAATCTCATATCTTCATTTAGACCGAGAGGAAAGAGCCCAGACTATTATCAAAAGACTCGCAGGGGGTTGGGCTATGTGTCTACTTCTCCCTCATCATCACACAAATACGAAGAAAGCTCTTCGGCCAATGAGGATTTACATCCACTTGACCATGACTCGGATCAGAGTACCAGCGCTTGGTTTCAATCCTTAACGGTAAATATGGTTTCAGCCGCACCAGAAAGCGACGAGGAACCAATTGACGTTCAAGATGATTCCTGAGCTAAACACATTGACACTCTTTGGGATGTTCGCTTTGAACAGCGTGACCCGCCCACAGAAGATAAATTGGTACAAGTCAACATGGGAATGGATGAGAACCCGAAACCCATCTTCATAAGCGACACGCTAACTCTCTTAGAAAAGGAGGAACTTATATCTCTTATCAAGGAGTATATAGATGTGTTCGCATGGAGCTATGAAGACATGCCCGGTCTTGATCCTCAGATTGCAACACACCAGCTAAATATCGAAGAAGATGTCAAGCCAGTAAAGCAACAGCAAAGGCGTTTTCGACCAGAGTTGATGGAGGCAATAGTTGCTGAGGTCAACAAGCTTATAAAATCCGGATTCATCCGTGAAGAGCAACATCCTGATTGGGTGGCTAATATAGTGCCAGTTCGTAAGAAGAATGGCAAGATGCAGATATGCATCGACTTTCGTGATCTAAATGTTGCGTGCCCTAAAGATGAATTTTCACTCCCAATCACCGATGTGATGATTGACAACACTTGCAGTTATGAGAGGATGTCCTTTATGGATGGCTTCTCAGGCTATAACCAGATTAAAATGCACCCGAATGATGAAAGGCATACAGCTTTCAGAACGCCGCTGGGGTTATACTAGTATACAGTAATGCCTTTCGGATTAAAGAACGCCGGTGCCACTTACCAACGAGCGATGAGCGTCATATTCAAAGAACACCTGCGCAAAATGGTAGAGTGTTACGTAGATGATTTGGCGGTCAAAAGTAAGAACAAAGAGGATCATCTTCATGATTTAAGAACGGTCTTCGATCTTATGCAGAAATGTCAATTGAAGATGAATCCCGCTAAGTCTTTCATGGGGTGTCCAGCGGGAAATTCCTTAGATTCGTAGTCCCCTCAAAAGAAATTTTTCTTGATCCTGAGAAAGTAAAAGCGATCAACGAGATGCCGCCTCCCCGCAATCTTAAAGAGTTAGGGGGTTACAAGGAAAGCTCGCCTATATCCGGCGCTTTATTTCTAACCTATCTAGACGATGCCAGCCATTCTCCAAACTTATGTAAAAAAGGGTTACTTTCGTATGGGATGAGGCATGTCAACAGGCATTTGACGATCTCAAAGAATATCTCACGAAGCCTCCTGTCCTCATGGCACCTGTCCCTGGGTAGCCATTTCTTATATATGTAAGAGCCATGGATGATGCTTTAGGAGCATTACTTGCTCAATATAATGAGCACGGCCATGAACATGCCCTTTATTACTTAAGCAGAACAATGATCGGGGCCGAGCGTCGGTATACCCCGATTGAAAAAGAATGTATAGCCCTAGTGTTCGCTGTTCAGAAAATGCGACACTACCTTTCAGGGCAAACAATTCATGTCATATCACGGGTTAACCCCTTGAAAATCCTGATGACAAAACCGGGATCCTTAAACGGCAGATTGGCGAAATGGGCATTATTGCTATCGCCATATGATATACACTTCGTTCCTCAAAAGGCAATGAAGGGACAGGCGATCGCCGATTTCTTTGCAGGCCATCCAATTTGGTCTAACTCTAAACAGACGTTGGAGGTGAACACAACTAGTAAAGAACAACTATGGCAGATGTTCTTTGATGGTGCTACCAGACGGTCTGCTGCTGAAGTGGGGGTTGTGCTGATATCCCCACATAAACATATACTGCCTAACGGTTACTCAATAACAGAACCGTGCACGAATAATGTGGTGGAATACAACGCGCTCATTATCGGCTTAAAAATGGCTCTGCAACTGGGGGTGAACTATCTAGAGGCATATGGAGACTCTAAGCTCATCGTCAACCAAATGACGGGTGAGTATGAAGTCAGACATGAAGCCCTCATCTCCTATCATCAGCTAACCATTGAGATAGCAGGATATTTTGAATAGTTTTATATCTATCATATATCTCGGAATGAGAACGTCTATGCAGATGCTCTTGTTGCACTAGCTGCAACATTGGCGATCATGCCAGGTGAAGCTAAAAGTGTCACTATTGGTAGTAGAGAACTCCTCCACCCAGATACGGTAATCCAAACCAAAGAGGTGTGCCAAACAGGCTTAATACTGGAACCCCGTGATTGGCGATTTCCATTTATAGATTACGCCCTATATGGGATACTACCAGAGGATCCAAAGGAAGCCGCCTCGATAAAAAGGAAGGCCCGAGATTTTACTTTGATCATACACTTCAAATTTTGTACAGAAAGTCAAATGATGATCTGCTACTACGCTGCATATCAAAAGCAAGAGCAGATGAAGTGCTGAGAGAAACACATGATGGAGTGTGTGGAGCTCATCAATCCGGTCCAAAACTCGGAGACCGCATAAGAAGGCTAGGATACTACTGGCCGAAGATGATTACAGAGGCAATGGCATACGCTAAACAGTGTCATGCATGTCAGGTACATGCTAACTTTATCCATCAACCCCCAGAATACTTGCACAATATTGTTGCTGGTTGGCCATTTGAGGCATGGGGGATTAATATTGTGGGGCCAATAACTCCCCCGTCATCCAGAGGACATCGGTTTATTCTTGCAATAACCGATTATTTTTCAAGATGAGCCGAAGCCGTGCCCATGAGAGAGGTGAAAACGACAGATGCGATTAAGTTCATTAAGCATCATGCCATTTACCGTTTTGACGTCCCCAAAAGGATCATTCATGATAATAGACCGCAATTCATCAGCCAGGGGTTCTCAAGATTTTGTGATAAGTTCAGAATCAAAGATATTGCTTCAACGCCATATAACCCCGCGGTAAATGGATTGACCGAAGTTTTCAACAAGACGATCATTAAACTCCTTCGGAAGTTCGTCTTTTCCAACAAACGAGACTGGGATGAAAAGTTAGGAGAGTGCTTGTGGGCTTATCGCACCACCGTTCTCACCCCAACAAAAGCTACCCCATTCTCCATGGTTTTTGGAAGTGAGGCTGTCTTGCCTCGAAATCCAGATACCATCGTTAAGAGTGGCTTTAGCCACAAAGATGACGACAGAAGAGCGCCATCAACAAAGATTGCAAGAACTAGAGGCGTTAGATGAAAAATGTCTCAGGGCTCAACAACAAATTGAGTTGTATCAAGCCCGAATCTCGCAAACGTTGAATAAGAACGTTAAACCAAGGACCTTTAAACAAGGAGACTTGGTCCTGACTATTAAAAGGCCAATGATTCTAACCCACATAACTAAGGGTAAATTTGAACCCAAGTGGAAAGGACCGTTTATTGTGGAGACGGTACTCTAGTGGAGCCTATCGCTTAATGAACCAGAATGGCGATAGGATGATGATGCCGATCAACGGTAAATTTCCAAAGAAATACTATGCTTAATGAACCAGAACGGTGATAGAGTAACTGTCACATCTGGTTCATAATCCCTAGGAGTATAACCATCCACCAGTTCAAGTTACGCACATGAGCACTTGGACTAGGCATGTGCAATTAGGCGCCTCTACCGAAATCTGGTGATTCTGACCCGATCATCTTGATATGTGCAGTTCAAGTTACGCATGAGAGCCTTGAACCGCCTCCAATCAAACACTAGGCATGTGCAATTAGGTGCCTTTGCCGAAATCTGGTAATCCTGACCCGATCATCTTGGTATGTGTAGTTCAAGTTACACATGAGTGTCTTGAACTGCCTCCAATCAAACACTAGGCATGTGCAATGCCGAAATCTGGTGATCCTGACCCAATCATCTTGGTATGGGCAGTTCAAGTTACGCATGAAAGCCTTGAATTGCCTCCAATCAAACACTAGGCATGTGCAATTAGGCACCTCTGCCGAAATCTGGTGATCCTGACCCAATCATCTTGGTATGTGCAGTTCAAGTTACGCATGAGAGTTTTGAACCGCCTCCAATCAAACACTAGGCATGTGCAATTAGGCGCTTCTGCCGAAATCTGGTGATCCTGACCCGATCATCTTGGTATGTGCAGTTCAAGTTACTCATGAGAGCCTTGAACCGCCTCCAATCAAACACTTGGCATGTGCAATTAGGCGCCTCTGCCGAAATCTGGTGATCCTGACCCGATCATCTTGGTATGTGCAGTTCAAGTTACGCATGAAAGCCTTAAACCGCCTCCAATCAAACACTAGGCATGTGCAATTAGGCGCCTCTGTCGAAATCTGGTGATCCTGACCCGATCATCTTGGTATGTGCAGTTCAAGTTATGCATGAGAGCCTTGAACCGCCTCCAATCAAACACTAGGCATGTGCAATTAGGCGCCTCTGCCGAAATCTGGTGATCCTGACCCGATCATCTTGGTATGTGCAGTTCAAGTTACGCATGAAAGCCTTGAACCGCCTCCAATCAAACACTAGGCATGTGCAATTAAGCGTCTCTGCCGAAATCTGGTGATCCTGACCCGATCATCTTGGTATGTGCAGTTCAAGTTACGCATGAGAGCCTTGAACCGCCTCCGATCAAACATAGGCATGTGCAATTAGGCGCCTCTGCCGAAATCTGGTGATCCTGACCCGATCATCTTGGTATGTGCAGTTCAAGTTACGCATGAGAGCCTTGAACCGCCTCCAATCAAACACTAGACATGTGCAATTAGGCGTCTCTACCGAAATCTGGTGATCCTGACCCGATCATCTCGGTATTAGCGGTCTAAGTTACGCAGATGAGCCTTGGATTGTTTTACCTAAACAAATGAACTATTTTGATGACAAGAGAATCAAAAGATTACCTTTATTCATCAATCAAAAAGAATGAAGTTATAAAATAATTCAAAGAATCAGTAAAGTTCTTTATTTTATTACAAGTTCTTATTACAAAAAGAATAAAATAAAAGAATGAAAGAAAGTTATGGATCTCCTAGAAGTCTCAACTTATTCATCGTCTTGTCAATTACTCGACGACGAGTCTTCTCCACGGAATGTTGAGCCTGCCGGCGTAAATATCATCGTTTATTGCCAGTTGCTAGGCTAACCGCTGACGAGATTCTTCAATAGTACGGCTCCTTATTATGCCTTCTTGTTTGAGCTGTCCTTATTGAAGGATCAGCTCTTCCCGTTTCTTAATGGATTTCCCTAACCGAGACTCGCTGGCTTCTAGAATAGCTCGAGCCTTAGCGATAGTCTCTCTGGCTCTAAGGATGGCGGCCTGACTCCTCTCAATCTCGAAATCCACTATCTCTAACCCCCTGAGGATTGATTCCTGACTGGCTCGTAGTTCTGCTAACTCCCAAGACCAGACTTCCTCTTGACGCCTCAGTTCCTCTTGACGAGCCACCAACTCTGGCCGTAGTCGCGCCGACTCGATCTTAGTGTTCGCTTCCACATCCGCTTGGTGAACCGTGTTTAGCGTGTTCACCTGATCTTCCAAAGCTTCAAGGCGGGCTCAGTAGGGAGCTGCTCGTTCACGTCCCCCAATCCTTTCAATATTATCCAGATAGCTGGACAACATTGGACGTCCAAGATTAAAGAAATCTCTTCCGTCTAGGATCATTCCAATACACCTCCTTAGTAGCCGCAAAAAGTCATTTACACTGTGGTTAAAGAATTCTTAGAGAGGGTCCACAGTGTCTGTGTTTAAAGCAGGCAGCGCTAAGGAAGATGTTGCCAAGGGAAGAGTGGCATCCGTTGGAGTCAAGGAAGAAGAAGCCCGTCCCTGTACCAGGCTCATTACATGCTGGGCCAGTAAAGCCAATAAGGACTTGGCAGAACTGGGAACCCGAGGCGAATTATCACTAGTACAGATCACTCGAGCAGCACCACCAGTGGGAGTAGACGATGGAGTGTTTTCACCCGAAGTTCCTCCTACGACAGAAGTGGCTTCAAACGAGAACTTCAAATTCTCCTCATCCCCTGTTGGCGGATGACTTGGGGCTCGAGGAGTCACCAATGTCTCAACAACCATTATTGTCGACGATGTTAAAATCGCTGGCTGAGGAGTAGAGGGCATACCAACTACTACTGGAAAAGTTTCCTCGGAGCAGACCATTAGTGTCGGAGATGGCAGACATGGGGATGGGGGAGCCTCTCTTGTTACAGCCACAACGACAACCTCTGTCCTATCATCACTCCCTATTTTATCAATAGGAGGAGTCGATGAAGGAACTGAGCATGAGGCCAGCATGAAGTAGTCTGCGTCAAACTCATTTGCAGAATTACCCAGTCCACCCACAGACCCAGTTGTGCCAGAGTAATCCACCAGTTCCTCAGACTCCCCTAGTAGTCGAATGCATCGGCGAGTGGAGTTGACTACCTGCATTTCAGAGAGCAAACAAAGAGTGTTACATATAATAATAAAATGAATAATGAAAAGAAGATAGAACATGAAAACATACCAGGAGATACAAGTCCAGTGGTCGGACTTGAAGGAGGAGCCGTTGCTGTTTCCAGAAGCGCACCCGTTTCGCTACCTAGAGGTTGCGTCGCGGAGTGTTCGACAGATTCTGCGGTTGGGGGAGCCGGGACCTCAGTAGCACCTGAGACTTCAGCAGGTCTACTCTCCTCTGCCGGCGCCATAGGCAAAGTTGTGGCCAGCAAGTCTGAAGCAAACTTGACCGCCGCCTCTTGAGAGACTAATAGAGTCCCCGGGGCTAATTTCTGCTTCTTCTTCGCCGGTTCGCCTCTTACAGATCCGCGGCATTTGATGGCTGGACTCCGGGAACGGGGAACCAAGTCTTGAGGAGTACCACCAGCATCGCCATCATCATTATTACCATCATCGTCATCTCCGTTAGAGTTGCTAACATCTGACGGATCGGCCGCCGCACTAAGGAATTCATCCATCCCTTTTACCCTCACTCTTTTAGCACCTTTGTGGCTAGAATAGAAGGCCTCTATCTCCTTGCAGCAGCTATGGTTGATAGAGAAATGGGGCACATCAGCATTGGCAATGCTGTACCAGGTGCAGAAGCTTAATACCATACTTAGCTCTGGCGATTTCAGGGGTAGCATAAATTTTGCTCCGGTTCCTCCAGCAACAAAATGGAACCAGCCCCGTGCCCCTGCGTACAGATTCCCCTCGTACGCCAACCCTTTATTTAGATTTCCTACATAAAGCTACTTATATCCAAATTGACGAGCAAATCTACTCGGGATATACGGCTCTATGTAGCACATGGTGTCTTGCCTGTACACCAAGTGTCTGGGGTGAATGTTCAACAACCACCAGAAGGCCCCTGAAGATAAGTTGGTGAACTTGTTTACTCCTAAAATATCTTTAAACTTAGAACCATACTCTCCCCCAGGGAAGTCTGGGAAGCAGTGGAAGATCTCGTAGTTTTGATGATGATAGAGTGTCCTGCGGATTTGAGACATATAATTGCTCTTCCAGACAGAGTGCTCGTACTTCTCTACGAAGAACGGTTTGTCAATCAGGCAGTAATTCGCAGCACTCATCAGCGACAGGCAGTGCATGACTAGTGATGGAGATCAGGATTAGATTTTATTAGATTAGATTTGATTAGAATTGGGATTGTATTAGATATTTGATTTGATTAGGAGTTTTGATTTTATTAGGATTCTGTTTGTTAGGGTTTCCCTATATATAGGGTTGTATGGAGTATTAGAAAAAGAAAAATAATATTTTGAGAAAAAATTCTTGAGAAATTTCTGGCGTGGATTTCGCTGAGTTAAATTTTTTCTCGTGGATTCGTGGAGAGTGGACGTGGGCCTGGGTGGATTCCCAAATCCCAAAAGTTTCCCCAATCTATTATTTCTTCCCCAATTCCTCTAGAAATCCTAGTTTTCGAAACCCTAACCCTAATTCCGCTTCCGTACTGCATCAAATTGGTATCAGAGCCTAAAATTAATTTCTCCTCCTCCACCTGACCTAGCCACCCTCATCCTCACATCCTCACCCTCCATCAACCAGGAAAAAAAAAAAAGCCTCACAGATCAGAAAGAGAAGAAAAGAGAGAGAAAAGAGAGAAAAAAAAAACGAAAAGTGAGGAAAAAAATTCAGAAAAAAAAAAGAAGAGAAAAATCAGATCTGTAGAGAGATAGATAAAAAAAAAAAAAAAAAATCTCTCTTCATCCTCCCAACCTGCTCTCCACCACCAAGTAGGAACCCAAACTATCTCCTCTTTTCCTTTGTTTCTACCCCGACCAACTCCACCCGATCCCCTAGCCGCCGCCCACCCGCACCAGCAACGCCTGCCGACCCCCTAACCAACCACCACAAACTATCTACCTCCTCCTTTTCTTCGCAACAGACCATCCCCTAAACCCTATCCGCTCCGATCCCCCTAACATCCCCTAAACCCTAGCCGCCGCCCGCCCACTGCCGACGCCGCCCAAACCCCCCATCTCCGCCGTCCTCAACCCCGTCTCAGTCAGCCACCAGATCCACCAGGTCCACCGCCCTCTCCACCGCTTCCGCCTCCGCTCGCCGCAGCCTCAGCGATCCTCGCTTGCCTCCACCAGCTTCACGATCTCCGTCAGCAGCTCCGGCAGCATCCTCGACCACCGGTCCTCCGACTCCTCTTCGATCGCCGCAGCCTCCGCCCGATCCTCAACACTCTGCCTCCGGCACCACCAGCTCGACCGTCGGGGCCCAACCCCACATCTTCCCACAGCAGCAGCAGCGCCACCTCGACTCCCTATTCCGCCTTCCTTCCCCAAAGCAGCAGCAGCACCACCCCCGACTCCGACCAACTCCGAAGCCGCCGTCTGCCACTGCCGCCCTCCCATCCAGGCCGCCACCGCCGCCTTCGTCCTCGCCCACCGCCCCGTCCTCCTTCAACTCCGTCCAGCCGCAACAGAAGATCAGTGAACCCTCCCTCAACCGCAGTCACCTGCAGAGCGAAGAAAGGAGAGGAAAGTTATTGGGTTTTGGGTTTGTTTGGTTGATTTGGTTCTGATCCACTTATTCAGACCCATATCCAAAAGAATAGAGGATTGGATTTATTTTGGGTCTGACCCACAAACTTCAGATCTGACCCACAGATCCAGATCTACTCCACTTTTGATTCAGATCTGTACAGCAGTGCAGACCCGCTGACAGCGCAGACCCGTTAAGAAAAAAAAGTGGTGATTCAAAGTTTATTTGGACGTGAACTACTCATCTCTCCAGGTGATACTTAACTTGAACTGAATTTCAACTACTAAATTATTTGCAAATATTATTGGATTGCAATAATTTGTGACGGAATGTTTAATTGTTTCTCTCTAGTGATCTCATATTCATTTGCATTTAGCAATTAATTTATTGGAAAAAATTAATTTAATGCATGCATTTGGGTTGTCTGAGTTTTAGATTTTACACTATCATCTGTATACTTGACTAGTTCGCATTGCATGATCCATTCATTATATTAAGCATGTCTCATTTTACAATACGATCTAGTCGCCATTCGGAATCAAAGAGATCCCATTATATTTATGATCTGCGTGCTGCTAGAGAAATAATAGATGAAAAATTCTGGTATAAAGATCCTGTATTTGATGGGTATTCCTCTACTCACGACTTTATTGATTGGTTAGTGAATATGGAATGTTACTTTGACTGTTATGAAATGTCTAGCAAACGTAAATTTCAATTTGCTAGAAGACGAATAGTGGGACAAGCCAAAAATTTTCGGATTTCAGTAGAGATAGATCGTGAGGAACGTTATAGGAATCCTATAAACTCGTGGGAAGAGATGAAAGATATTCTTATTGAGGAGTATCTTCCTACGTATTATAGGACTCGTCTTTTAGATAAATTGGAAAATAGATTCACTTTAAAAGTTAGAACACAGTGTTCTAAATGCGACAAATATGGACACTCTGCCTTTCAATGTACCATGACCAAGTGTTCTAAGTGTCGCATATCTTGGCATTACGATTATGAGTGTCCCCTCAAGAGTGTACCCATAGATATCATGCCTCCTAATCACGTTGACGATTCAGAAGTTATTGAGATTCATGTTTCTAAGGAAAGTACTGTAGTTGAATCACAATTGGAATCGAACAAGTCTATTCTTATTGCCGATACTCATATTCCTTTTATGCTTAATGATGATATTAATAATGAGGCACAAGAGTCTAATACAAATCTACCAACTGAGATTCATATTCCTATTGATATCCATGCTACTGTAAAGAGTACTACTGATACTACTAATGCTCAGAATGTTTTGGTAGAGTCTAGTGCACCCCCACATGATACTAGATCTTCAATTTTGGAGTCAAATATAGATGAAGAAACCGAATATAAAATAGTTGACACTAATATTGCTACTGGTAAGTCTTTGAGCATCATTCCCATATTTTGGCAGGTTAATCCTAATATATTATTTTTTAGAAATCATTTGGAGTTTCCTTTCGAGATTCATCAAATTCCCACACAGTGTAGTGATATTATATCATTTGCGGTGATTGATGTATGTCATTTTAGGGAACCAATATATCTATTTTTTGGAGTTGTACCACTTGAGTCTGTTTTATTGCATTTGCCTGATATGCATGTTATGCATGATGAGATCTCTAGACAGATAGCAATTTGCAATGATGAGTACAAATTTGTTGTATATCCACATAATATTTTGCAGGAATTTGTACCCGATAATAAAGTGAAAGTTTTGATTCCTCCTGAGAGGTTGCTTCCAGAAATTGTGAAGAAATTATACGTTTCACATTCAGGTGTCTTTCCAGATCTACTATGGTTCGATACAAATTCATTAACGAAGCCAGTTCCCCCTCCACCACTTTTATTCAAATATGATGCACAAGTTATGGTTCCTCGACCACCACCATGGCCTAATTGGAATACTTCGTAGATGTTGATCAGTTCAACCCGGACGTGTGTATCATTACTTATCTCAGCATTCATCGGGGATGAATTTTTTGAAGCCGGGGAGAATTGATGGAGACCAGGATTAGATTTTATTAGATTAGATTTGATTAGGATTGGGATTGTATTAGATATTTGATTTAATTAGGAGTTTTGATTTTATTAGGATTCTGTTTGTTAGGGTTTCCCTATATATAGGGTTGTATGGAGTATTAGAAAAAGAAGAATAATATTTTGAGAAAAAATTCTTGAGAAATTTCTGGCGTGGATTTTGCTGAGTTAAATCTTTCCTCGTGGATTCGTGGAGAGTGGGCGTGGGCCTGGGTGGATTCCCAAATCCCAAAAGTTTCTCCAATCTATTATTTCTTCCCCAATTCCTCTAAAAATCCTAGTTTTCGAAACCCTAACCCTAATTCCGCTTCCGTCCTGCATCAACTAGCCACGCCATTAAATATGTATAGGGCATCTCTACCCTTGGGTGCGGTGTCTTTACCGTGGCAGCTTCTTTGGCCGCTTTACCCTTTCCAGCTTTGCCTTTGCTCTTCTCTGCTAGCATAAAGCTGTTGCAGAGGACCCGGAGCCCACTTTGGAGGTTGGAAACCATTGCTGGTAATAGCTCGAACGATCGCCCGTAAGCCAATAAAACAGCGGGATAGACGACCTTCTTTGCGATGGCCTCCTTGGGAAGCGAAGGGACAATGCATCTCTTTAACCAAAACATCAGGAATCCCGCAAGCAGACCTCTATCTAAAATTGGGAACTGTGCTTGGTAATGGAAGCTTTGGAAAATAGTATCAGGACTGAATCCTCCTTCATTGGAGTCAGTTGTATAAGTTGTAGCTTCCAGCTTGGTGATAGGCTCCTTTATTTCTTCAACACTTACAGGTGGGCGTCCTTGAACCATTGGGAGACTCTCTTTCAAATTAATAAAGAGGTAGTCAGCCCACTTCTTATAGCCAACTCCCTAGTTCTCACCCCGGCCAAGTCGGCAAATGTGATAGTGACACATCATTTCCCAATAGGTTTGGTAGATGTGCTCATCCCCCGCTTTTAGCATATTCAATTTTTTAGCGGTGGGGATATATTCCTCATAAGGGATTTCGCCCATTGATAACCCCGACACTTCGAACATCTCGTGGAGAGCAAATTCCAGCTCACCCACTGGTGTAAAGAAGGTGTCAGTTTCGGAGTTATACATCTCTAGTAGGCTGAACAAGTGGTATGAA
Source organism: Dracaena cambodiana (assembly GCA_036321105.1). Lineage (NCBI taxonomy): Eukaryota > Viridiplantae > Streptophyta > Magnoliopsida > Asparagales > Asparagaceae > Dracaena > Dracaena cambodiana. The sequence continues at coordinate 25,061,197 of JAYEPQ010000001.1, forward strand.
CTTTGGGGCAAGCCGAACTGGACGTTTCTAATGGCTTTGTATAAACCAATTTCCTTCAGGATCTGTTCATGGGTGTCCAGTATGTATTTGACAAGCCTGAACCACCACATGTTGCCCGAGGAATGGACCCATCCGAGCATTCTGAAATCTTTGGCGGGGTACTGTCCACCCTTGGCAAAGAATTCGCTAAGGAAGGTCTTAGCACAAATGGAAACTTCACCAACAGGGTGCTCTTTAGTGACTCTGCCTGGGAGGAGCCCCGTAATACATCTGGGGGGACCGTCTTGAAAAGCCCCATTCGCGCTGAACTTGCCGGTCACAACACCATCATACTCACGAGTTAGCTCAAATTCTAACTCGTGGTGGGAAGATAGCCTCTGGAGATACACCAAGGGGTAGCTACGCTCCATGTCAGGCAGAAACATAAGCAGACCCCCGGCCTGGTACAGCCACTTACTCTCTTATTCAAAGAGGATCTCATCTGAGTGCTCCAGTACATTCCCAAAGAGGAATGCGGGCTTCTCTAGTATCTCTCGGTTCATTTCTTCAAAAGGAGCTTCAGTGATAATCTCCCTCGCAGTCGCAGGGCTGTATCTTATCAATTTCTCCCTTCGCTCTCTAAGATCTGGCTTGAAGGCGGGAAGATTAGTGGTGAAACGGAACTGAGTTGCTAAATCTGCACCACCAACGAAGCCAAAGTGATGCCCTTGGGAGATTGGATCCACTGAATAGCCAACTGCAAAAGAAAAATTAAGAGTTAGAAAAGTTTCTACAAATCAGAAAATTTTTCTAAGTATGAAAACGCGGAGATAGAGGTAACTCCGCGCGAAGCTAAGTGAAATAATTTCGCGTTTACACATGCGAAGCTAAGGTTGATAACTTCGCGTTTAAGAAAGCGAAGCTAAATTTGTAACCTCGCGTCAGAACGCGACAGTTAGCAAAAGTAACTTCGCATTCAAAATGCGAAGATAACGCGATAGTTTCGCGTGGAGGAAGACCAAAAGTCTCCTCCTTTCTCTCCAAGCCATTCGGTCGGAGTACGGAAATTTCGCTGGCGAAAGAGATGATTGGCCGGTCAAAACCTAGCCAAATCACTCTAAAAATATTCTAAAAAGCTCCAAAAGCGAGGTTCCTACCTCCGATAGGCGCGGCGTGGACTGGCTCACCGCTGCCATGACCGCTGCCGCCACTGCTTGCGCCAGCCGCCGACGGCGAGGATGCACAGGAAGAAGCACGAGTCTTGGGTGCCATTGATCTCAAAATTTTGGAGAAAATTGACGGAAATGGGAATAATCCGGTCAGAAAAACACTCAGGTCGCTTGGACTCTGATCACCTGAGCTCTGGAGTTCTTGTAAATTCTTGAAAGAGTGAGGAAGAAGAAGAGTTGGAACTCTATTTAAATGAAAAAACTCGCCTCTTGGTATTCGACGCAAGAATCGGAGCGATTACCGATCAATTGCTCTCTAAAACGCGAAGCTATTAGTTTCGCGTGGTGATGGCAAATGTGAAGCTATTAGCTCTGCGCAACTATGCAAAACGAGAAGATAACTTGGTATTTTTGCTACGCGTTTCTATGAGAGGTTTCGACTTGGCATGTGTGATCAAACGCCTCTGCCGAAATCTGATGGTTATAACAATAATCATCTTGATATGTGCAGTTCAAGTTACGCATAAGAGCCTTGAACTGCCTCCATCAAACTAAGGCATGTGCAATTAGGCGCCTCTGTCTAAGTTAAATGATCCTTACTCGATCATCCTGGTGTAAGTAGTTAAACATCTTCACCAAACTACCATTTAGCTCTATTTAATGGGCTTTACCGAGGTTAATAATTGTAACCCGGTCGGTATTAACAGTCTAAATTATGCAGATGAGCCTTGGATTATTTTACCAAAACTGTGAACCATCTATTTGTTGAGCAAGCAAATTTTGAAGCCAACAGATAAAAGAGTCAAAAGAGTTATCTTTATTCATAAAGCAAAAGGTTACAAAAGTAGAGGGAGTTATAGCTCTCCCAAAAGTTTTAAACCTATTCGTCGACTTATCAATAACTCAACAAAGAGTCTCCTCCACGGAGTGTTGAGCTTACCGACGCAATTCATCGTCATTTAATGCGAATTGTTGGGTTAACCGCTGACGAGGTGCTTTTCCAGCTCAATTCCCTGGTTCACATGCAAAAGATCTCCTTTGCAAATATCAACTATGATCTGTTTAAAGTTCTTAGTGGATCATCTGAAGATACTGCTACAAGAATCCTAATGAAGATGCACAAGTTGAATTCGACATGCTACAAGCCCTTAAGATGATCATCTCTATCGCTTTGAAAAGCGACAGAGATTGTCATCTAACAGAAATGGTCCTCAAGAAAACTTAATGAGTTGCCGCAGAGTTCTTGTAACTACTTCAAAAGTTTACCTTTTGGAGCCAGAGCTTGAAACCTGCAATTATATCGTAAAGCATATGCTTCTGGCTTCCTTAGAGTTACTTTTGCTGATGAAGATCGGTGCATGGCTAGCCTCTGAAGATATATCGGGGGATAGCTACGCTCCATGCTGGATAGAAATATCAGCAAGTCACCAGATTGGTAGAGCCACATGCACTGCTCTTCAAAAAGGATCTGGTCTGAATACCCCACTGCAAAAGAAGAATTAAGAGTTAGAAAAAGTTTTACAAAACTCGAAAAATCTTCTAAGTATAAAAATGCGGAGCAAAAAATAACTCTGCGCGCAGCTAAGGAAATAGCCTCACGTTTCACTCGCGAAGCTAAAATTCATAGCCTCATATTGAAACGCGACAGCTAGTCAAAATAGCTCCGCGTTTCAAACACGAGGATGACGCGATAGCTTCGCGTAGAAGAAGACCAGAGGTCTTCTCCATTTTCTCTTTCTTCTCCAAGCCTTACGGCTAGAAAACGATGATCTTGCCGGTAAAAAAATGGTTGGTCGGTTAAAACCGAGCCAAAACACTCCAAAATTGTTCTAAGGAGTCCAAAAGTTGGGATTTTTACCTCCAATGGGCACGGCATGAACTGGTTCGCCGCTGTGTCCGCTCCCTTGGTCGATGTCGCCGCTGCTAGCGCCAGCCGTCGATAATGAGAAGCGTACGAAGCTGTACTCTTCTTGAGTGACATTCTAATGATGAAAATCTAGTGAGAATTGAAGAAAGTTCGGTTGAAGATCGTTCGTTCACATGAGTCGCTCGGTCGCCTGAGCTCTGGATTCTTGGATTCTTCGAATGAAGTGGAAGAAGAAGAAGAGTTAGAGACTCTATTTAAATAAGAAAATCCGCCTCTTGGTATTCGACGCGAGAATAAGAGTAATTACTGAGCAGTTACTCACTGAAAAGCGAAGCTATTTAGCTCCGCGTAGTGACAAAAAACGCAAAGATAAACTTGGTATTTTAACTCCGCGTTCCAGTTTGAAGATCCAAAGTATTTCAAAATTTGCTAAATTGCAAGCCATTTTGAAAACTTTGGAGGGAGTTCTGTTGGCAGTGAAAATTTCTAAGAAAATAGGATTTTCCACAACAGAATGCGGAGCTAACTCAATAGCTCCGCGTTTGGCTATTTTAGCCTCGCGTTTGAGTAAAACGCGGAGCTAATCAATAGCTCTGCATTCTGGTTTCTTAGCTCCGCATTTTGATGAGTTTAACTCCGCGTGAGCAGATAAGCAGAATCTTAAATTGATTGAGATTAAGATTTGGGCTTATCCAAGTATCCAAATTAAGTCTGATCAGAACTCTAAATCAAGAGATTTAAATCAAAACTAAGATATTTGATTGGAATCATTGATGAGTACAAATTCTATTTAGATAGAAACTCTCATATGACCCCAAGGCTATAAATACCCTCTTGAGGAAGCCTTGGAGGATCTTTTTCTGGAGTTTTGGAGAAGTTTGAGTTACGCATAGAGCCTTGAACGAATCAAGACCAGAGGAGATCAGTTCTACAGTCGGCCACCATCTTCAAGAGAAGAGTTCGTCGTCAGATCGTCCAAAAGAACTACTAGTTAGATCCTATCGCCACACAGATCCCACGTTTACATTGTAAAAGAGAGCGATTAAAATATAAAATCCTCTCGTTTGTTCTTTCTTTTTTCTATTATTCTCTTTCGTTGTAATTTAAGTTAATTCAATGGAAGGAAAGTAACAAAATTCTGCTGCGAACAGAAGTATCTATCAACATGGTCTCCTAGACCAAAAAGAAGATGAAGTATTGTCGTGATTCGTAGGCAAAACATCTGAGCAAGAAATGGGAAGTTCAATTTGAATATCGTGAACCTCCAATAGAAAATAAAGTGACCCAAATAATATGGGTGAAGAAAATAATCCCAAACCCATATTTATAAGTAAAAATTTATCTTCTGAAGAAAAAAAAGAGTTAATTTCTCTTATTCAAGAATACATTGATGGTTTTTCTTGGAATTTTGAAGACATGCTAGGATTAGATCCAAAAATGACAATGCACAAGTTGAATATTCGACCAGACACGAAATCTGTTAAACAACAATAACGGAGGTTCCATCCTAAAATAATGGAAACCATTGAAGTTGAAATCAAAAAGTTAATTGAATCAGACTTCATCCATCCAGATTGGGTTGCAAATATCTTCCCTGTGACTAAGAAAAATGAAAAAATTATAGTATGCATCGATTTCAGAGACTTGAACGAGGTATGTCCGAAAGACAAATTTTCATTGCCAATTATAGATGTAATGATCGATAATATTTGTGGCTACGAAAGAATGTCGTTCAAGGATAGTTTTTTGGGGTACAATCAAATTAAAATGTATCCCAACGATGAGAAATATATATTTTTTTTCAAACACCACTAGGAGAGTACTGTTACACAGTTATGCTCTTCAGTCTAAAGATTACCGGCACCACATATCAACGCGCCATGAACACCATATTCAAAGAGCATCTTCGAAAGATGGTGGAATGTTATGCGAATGATTTAAATATCAAAAGCAAAAGTAAAGACAATCATCTTCATGATTTGAGAGTGGTGATCGATCTCATACGGAAATACCAACTTAAGATGAATCCAACTAAGTCTTTTTTGGGGTTTCCAGTAGAAAATTTATTGGATTTGTAGTCACTTTTCAGAGAATTTATCTTGATTCAAACAAAATTAAAATGATTCAAGATATACAACTGCCTAGAAATCTCAAAGAATTGAGAGGACTAAAGGAAGATTGGCATACATACGCATGTTCATATCAAACTTGTTTTGGAGATGTCAACCATTCACACGATTAATGAAAAAAGGAGTATTATTTGTCTAGGATTATATTTGTCAACAGGTTTTTTAAGAAATCAAGGAATATCTCACGAAGCCACCAATACTTGTAGCTCTAATCTAAGGAGTATCTTTCCTTTTATATTGAGAGCCATGGACCATTCTTTGGGAGCCTTGTTAGCCTAAAAGAATGAATTGGGATATGAACAAGCCGTCTACTATCTAAGTAGAATGATGGACGAAACTGAATATCAATATAACCTAGTGGAAATAGAATGACTAGTTTTGGTGTTCGCAGTACAGAAAATGGAACACTATCTAGTAGAGCAAATCATCCATGTTATATTAAGAGTTAATCCATTAAAAATTTTAATGACCAAACCAGGATCATTAAGTTCAAGACTATCTAATTGGGCTATTCTGCTATCACAATACGATATGCACTACATCCCATAAAAGTCAATTAAGGGTCAAGTTATAACTAATTTCTTAGCTGAGCACTCAATCTCAGCGTCTTCAAAATTGTATGAAGACATTCCTGATGAAATAGCTAAAAGAAGTGAAACTCCAGAAGATGGTACTTCATAGGAGACTGCTGATGAATATCATATATTGTATTTTTCCTCTCATACTTTATCTGTTTTTGTATATAAATAAATGCTACTTGGGTATTTTTAGTCTCTTTTGCAGGTAATCTAAATTATATAAGGAAAAGGCATGAAACCAGAGTTGGACTAGGAAATCAAACGCCGAAAAGTTTCTAAATCGGGCGAGACTACAACATCAAAGTACTTCAGGAAGTAAAAGTAAAATACAGTCCATCAAATCAAGTCTACAGGACAAGAGACTCACGTGGAAGAAATTACAGAGTCAAAATCCAAAATTAAGCCACTAAATAGCGGTTTAAGCCGCCAATTAGCGGTCATACAGTCTCTGTTTAAACGAATATTTTTTACGTGGGCTTATTTGTAATTTTATAGTTTTGGGGTTCTTCTAGAAATAGGGTTTGATTTCGGAAGCCTATTTATTGGCCAACCCTTGTATTTTGACGTTATTCTAGATTCTGGATTTTATTTTTGTACGCGATTTTCTCTGTTGAATGAATTGGGGGTTTTTGCTGAAGGTCGACGGCACAACACCGTGTCCAGAGGTAACCCATTATTTTTGCAATTTTTATTTTATTTCTGCATAAATTCAATTGCTTTTTATTTTAGGATTTACCGCTTTCTAGATTAGGGTTTATCATTGTATGAATTAAAATCTAATCTTCCTTAGCAAAAATCATGAGTAGCTGATTAGATTAGCCCTAGGATGTAGATGAAACTAAGATCCACCATGTAATTATTTTCTAATATTTTTCTTCTTAAATAAAATTAATAAAAGCCATGATTTTTCAAATGAAACATTAAAATACGAGGACCCGAAGTTTAGAACTTTGATAGATTATACTTGAATTAGGATTCTTGATAATCTATGCTTAGTTAGGGATTGGGGTTGCTGGTTTTACTATTTTATTTGAATTATCTACAATATTTAGTTTATTTTTATAAGAAGTAGCATCCTTTGATGAGCTATACTTGCACAACACTTGATAGCTCATGCTTAGGGCACTTTAAGTAAAAATTAAACTAAAAAGATCGAATTTTTATGATAGAAGAAAATATTATAAGTAAGAACATGGTAGGAAATTAGTGGATTCTAAATCCTAGGCTACTTAGATAAATTCGATCTCAACCTAGAACCTTTGGTTAGTCCGTTGAACTATAGAGAAAGTAAGAACGCAGAAACACCCTAGATCCCTGTGAGACGACCTGTACAGCGCTACAACGATACTGTACGCTTGCAGTAAATATAACACATCAAGTTTTTGGCGCCGTTGCCGGGGATCAACGGTGTTTTTCTTACTTTTTCTAGCATTTTACGGGTTAACAGTGTGTGTGAGTGTGCAGGAAATAGAAAGTGCAGATACAGGAAGATTGAAAGAATTGGAAGAGCCTCTGGACTAAGTGGAAAAAATATCAGAATCCACTTCTTTGATTTAGCCGCTATTTAGCGGGTAGAACCGCCATTTGGCGGCCAAGGAGGTACGTTTTGAATCCCAATTTTCTCTGTTGCTGTATTTTTGTTTCCTGGTTGTGTATAAAAATTAAAAAAAAATAAAAAAATAAAAAATTAGGAACAGTAGAAACCACATTTTTATTTGCTCATATCATTTCACTGTTTTATCTCTCCATCACACCCCACTTCTTGCATTAGTTTAGGAAGTTCACGCATACACTCACGGTCGCTGGTTCATGCCACATTGGACCCGTGATCAATTTGGTCGACTTGTGAGATCAGATTTGTTCATGGGAGACAAGATGGACCAGCCGATCCCGATCCTTCAGGATCGATGTTACCCGTTGCGTACATCATTACCATCATGCATCAAACTTCCACACGTAGCGGGTAATCACTACGAATTAAAACCGCAGTACATTAGTATGCTTCCCAAATTCACTGGTTCTGATTCAGAAGATGCATATCTCTTTATCAGTGAATTTCAAGAAGTATGCGTAATGATTAAACTGCAAAACTTATCGGAGGACGCAATTAAGCTCCGTTTCATCCCGTTTGCACTTAAGGATAATGCCAAGAAGTGGTTGTACAGTATGCCTACTGATTCAATCACTACTTGGGATGAATTCGTTACAGTGTTTCTCAAGAAGTATTATCCTACGCACAAGACGGCACGAATCAGAAATCAAATTAATCAATTCCGTCAAGTGCCAGGAGAACCCTTCTGGAAATACTTAGAACGATTTAAGGATTTATTAGCTCAGTGCCCCCACCATGCGATAGAAAAGTGGCGGTTGTGTCAAATCATATACGAAGGACTTGATTACACATCCAAAACTCTTCTGGAATCCATGTGTCAGGGGGAGTTTATGAGGAAAAACGAGGATGAAGCATGGGACTTTCTTGAGGACTTATCATGGAAGACTATGCAGTGGGAGAGTTCCACTGAGAAGCCCAGTATATCAACTTCTGCTCAAAAGAGTGGGATCCATAGCGTCGACAGCTCTATAGCTGCTGAAGCAAAGATCGCAGCTCTTATGAGAAGAATTGAGGCACTGGAGACTCCTAGTGCTCAGTCTCCACAAGTGGGTCAAGTGAATTAACTCCAAAGTCCCACATGCTTTAATTGCGGAACTTCGAATCATGTTATGGAGGAGTGTCCATTATTAATGAATTCCATGGGTTCCACACTTGTGCAGGCTAACGCCTTATATCAACAACCCATGAATAATCCTTACGCTCCTACATATAATCCTAGCTGGAGGAACCATCCAAATCTATCATGGGGTCAACGGCAATATCTGGGGGGCCCTAACCCTAACATGCAGCCTCCAGCCACTGGTCAGTTCCCAAGACCAAATATGAGTGTTTATCAACACTCAAATGCTTCAAACCATGGGAACAACCAGAATAGACCACCTACACAAAACCACTCATATCCACAACAGGGGTCTAATAATGATCAAGAAAAGCGACTTCAATCACTTGAGAAGAATGTTGAAAATCTTCTCAAGTCTCAGTCCAACCTTGACACATACATGCAGAATCTTATGAAAGTGTCAACTGATTTTATTCAAAGAACAGATCAGCACCTGCTCGTGAACTCTCAATCTATTAAGAATGTAGAGCAGCAGGTTGGACAATTAACGAGTCAGATGATTGAACGTGGCCAGGGTACCTTTCCAAATCAACCCATAATGAACCCTAATGCCAGTTCTTCAAACTCCAATCAGTCGCATGTCCACCAATGCAATGCCATTCACACGCTTAGATCTGGCAAGCAAGTGGACAATAATGTAGCCATGCCCCCTGATCCCACTCCTACTATCTTGCAGGCTACATCATCTCTTCCACCTATTTCTCCACGACCATCTCCATCACCTCCATCATCGTCACATGATCATTTGGAAGAACCTGTTCCTAAACTGAAAGTACCATATCCCAATCGGCTTAGGAAGCCTTCACCGCAAGTAGAAAAGATTCTTGAAACATTTCAGCAGGTAAAGGTTAATATTCCACTTCTTGACATTATACAACAGGTTCCTACTTATGCTAAGTTCCTCAAGGATTTGTGTGCTAAGAAACGAGCAAGAAACGTTCCTGAGAAAGTTTTTCTTGCTGCAAATATATCACATATCCTCTCTAACTCCTTACCTATCAAGTACAAAGATCCAGGTTCCCCTACAATACCATGTACTATTGGGAACACTACATTTGATAGGGCGTTGCTTGATTTAGGGGCAAGTGTCAACTTGCTTCCTTACACTGTTTATCAGCAACTGGGGTTAGGAAAACTTCAACCTACCAAGGTCACACTACAGTTAGCTGATCGTTTGATCAAGAGACCACTTGGTATGGTTGAAGATGTGCTCATTAAGGTCGGCGAGTTTATCTTTCCTGTAGACTTCATTGTCCTAGAAACTAAGCCGATCTCCAATCCACGGAATCAAATTCCCGTTATCTTGGGTAGACCATTCCTTGCAACATCAAATGCATTAATTGATTGTAGGAGTGGTCTCATGAAGTTATCGTTTGGGAATATGACTGTGGCATTGAACATATTTAATATGGATGAGCACGCAACGAGCTCTCTCATTGAGGTCAATATGATTCATAGTTTGCACTCTCATTCGACCTCTTCTACTGATGATGAACCTTCATTTGAGCAAATGTTCAAAGATGAGCTAATACTATTAGAAGAATTGGCACATACTGATTTTATATATGATGATACTTGTGCAAGTGTGCCATTGAATTATGAGCAAACTTTTGAGGATTTGTTTGCAGAGGAGCTCGCATTACTTCATGAGTTAGAAGAGCCACCACCATATTCATTTAATCATATTAAACTCTTCTCACCTCATGATATTTCTACATGTATGCTTGTTGCTAACGATGATTGGCAGGTTTATAATAAAGAATTCTTTAACCCAATTGTTAATGCTTACATGTGGACAAAGAAAAAGCGAGGACGACATAAGAAGCAGACAGGTAATCTCGTGACTTGTAAGAGATTGATGAAATATAATAATGCACCCACTTCACGTTTAAAACGCACACACTATGAAAGTGGGAAGCGATCGAGAGGTCGTAACCGCTTTTCATGCGTTAATAGGGTGATGATATTGAGATCGTAACTTTTACGACTCTCATTATTTGTATAGTATTTGTATAATAGTTTTCACATTTTGTTTTACCACACTTGGTTTGTGTATGAGGGCATACACAAGTTTAGGTGTGGGGGAGTAGTTTTTAGGAGATTTTTATTTTTAGGACTTTATTTTATTTTTTATTTTTTTTTATTTTTAGTATTTTGGGTTTCTTTATTTTACACTTTGGGTAGTTATTAGGGTAACTAATTTAAAAAATTTAAAAAAAATGAAATTTTTTTTTAAAAAGAAAAATTATTTTTTTTCATCAATAGACCAAACTAATTACAGATAAATGGATAAATTTAGATTTGAAATTGGATAAGAGAGTAGATTGGATGATATACTTTGAAATTTATGAAAAAGATCAAAATCTGAAAAATAAATATTGCTAACAGTAGTTTTGAGGTAAGTATACATCTATTTTTCACTTCACAATAGTTTATTAGGTTAAGGACAAAAATGATAACGATTGAGTAAGTTTTCTCTCTCTAAAAAAAAATAGAAAAAAAAAATGAAAAAAACAAGGTGAGAATAAAATAATGGGGTGAGCCTGGTATTAAGGCAATAGCCTCGAGAGTGATAAAATAATGGGGTGCGCCTGGTATTAAGGCAATAGCCTCAAGAGTGAAAAAAGAGTATGATCCAAGTAATCGGATACTTTGCGCCTAAGTAAGCGTGAATATTCGCATGAAAGGTGAAATATTCTTAAAAAAAAAAAAAATGTTATGAGAGAGGAGATGAATCATGAGTTAGAGTTCGAGTCCAAAACCGAAGTAGACTATCACACGTGTACGTAGATGTATAGGAGCCAATGGATTATATGTTAGTGAGTATTGAAAGATAGGATTTAAATTTTTGATTAAAATGATAAGTGTATCTGATATGACGCTCAATTTGAAAATTGATAATCTAGATGCGTTCTTGAGTTGTATATTAGTGAGATTAATTGATGAAAACATGATAAAAAAAAAAAAGATTCTTCTTTCTTTTGTATAAAATTTTTATTTTTCTTGATTTTTGGTTATTCTTATTTTTCATTTCTTTATTCCTTAATCTATCTTCGTCATGAATTTTGTGGGTATATTCACTACAAACCCTCACGAGACAACACTCGTCCACTAGGGTAACCTAGGGGTTTAAAGGCTTGTTGCACGTGCTAAGTGTAATCGCGATTCCTGCGAAAGTGAGTTAGGATTTTTGTTTTTCTTTTTAGGTTTAGGTTTTGCTCGAGGACTAGCAAAAGATAGGTGTGGGGGTGTGATGAATATCATATATTGTATTTTTCCTCTCATATTTTATCTGTTTTTGTATATAAATAAATACTACTTGGGTATTTTTAGTGTCTTTTGCAGGTAATCTAAATTATACAAGGAAAAGGCATGAAACCAGAGTTGGACTAGGAAATCAAACGCCGAAAAGTTTCTAAATCGGGCGAGACTACAACATCAAAGTACTTCAGGAAGTAAAAGTAAAATACAGTCCATCAAATCAAGTCTACAGGACAAGAGACTCACGTGGAAGAAATTACAGAGTCAAAATCCAAAATTAAGCCACTAAATAGCGGTTTAAGCCGCCAATTAGCGGTCATACAGTCTCTGTTTAAACGAATATTTTTTACGTGGGCTTATTTGTAATTTTATAGTTTTGGGGTTCTTCTAGAAATAGGGTTTGATTTCGGAAGCCTATTTATTGGCCAACCCTTGTATTTTGACGTTATTCTGGATTCTGGATTTTATTTTTGTACGCGATTTTCTCTGTTGAATGAATTGGGGGTTTTTGCTGAAGGTCGACGGCACAACACCGTGTCCAGAGGTAACCCATTATTTTTGCAATTTTTATTTTATTTCTGCATAAATTCAATTGCTTTTTATTTTAGGATTTACCGCTTTCTAGATTAGGGTTTATCATTGTATGAATTAAAATCTAATCTTCCTTAGCAAAAATCATGAGTAGCTGATTAGATTAGCCCTAGGATGTAGATGAAACTAAGATCCACCATGTAATTATTTTCTAATATTTTTCTTCTTAAATAAAATTAATAAAAGCCATGATTTTTCAAATGAAACATTAAAATACGAGGACCCGAAGTTTAGAACTTTGATAGATTATACTTGAATTAGGATTCTTGATAATCTATGCTTAGTTAGGGATTGGGGTTGCTGGTTTTACTATTTTATTTGAATTATCTACAATATTTAGTTTATTTTTATAAGAAGTAGCATCCTTTGATGAGCTATACTTGCACAACACTTGATAGCTCATGCTTAGGGCACTTTAAGTAAAAATTAAACTAAAAAGATCGAATTTTTATGATAGAAGAAAATATTATAAGTAAGAACATGGTAGGAAATTAGTGGATTCTAAATCCTAGGCTACTTAGATAAATTCGACCTCAACCTAGAACCTTTGGTTAGTCCGTTGAACTATAGAGAAAGTAAGAACGCAGAAACACCCTAGATCCCTGTGAGACGACCTGTACAGCGCTACAACGATACTGTACGCTTGCAGTAAATATAACACATCAAGTTTTTGGCGCCGTTGCCGGGGATCAACGGTGTTTTTCTTACTTTTTCTAGCATTTTACGGGTTAACAGTGTGTGTGAGTGTGCAGGAAATAGAAAGTGCAGATACAGGAAGATTGAAAGAATTGGAAGAGCCTCTGGACTAAGTGGAAAAAATATCAGAATCCACTTCTTTGATTTAGCCGCTATTTAGCGGGTAGAACCGCCATTTGGCGGCCAAGGAGGTACGTTTTGAATCCCAATTTTCTCTGTTGCTGTATTTTTGTTTCCTGGTTGTGTATAAAAATTAAAAAAAAATTAAAAAATAAAAAATTAGGAACAGTAGAAACCACATTTTTATTTGCTCATATCATTTCACCGTTTTATCTCTCCATCACACCCCACTTCTTGCATTAGTTTAGGAAGTTCACGCATACACTCACGGTCGCTGGTTCATGCCACATTGGACCCGTGATCAATTTGGTCGACTTGTGAGATCAGATTTGTTCATGGGAGACAAGATGGACCAGCCGATCCCGATCCTTCAGGATCGATGTTACCCGTTGCGTACATCATTACCATCATGCATCAAACTTCCACACGTAGCGGGTAATCACTACGAATTAAAACCGCAGTACATTAGTATGCTTCCCAAATTCACTGGTTCTGATTCAGAAGATGCATATCTCTTTATCAGTGAATTTCAAGAAGTATGCGTAATGATTAAACTGCAAAACTTATCGGAGGACGCAATTAAGCTCCGTTTCATCCCGTTTGCACTTAAGGATAATGCCAAGAAGTGGTTGTACAGTATGCCTACTGATTCAATCACTACTTGGGATGAATTCGTTACAGTGTTTCTCAAGAAGTATTATCCTACGCACAAGACGGCACGAATCAGAAATCAAATTAATCAATTCCGTCAAGTGCCAGGAGAACCCTTCTGGAAATACTTAGAACGATTTAAGGATTTATTAGCTCAGTGCCCCCACCATGCGATAGAAAAGTGGCGGTTGTGTCAAATCATATACGAAGGACTTGATTACACATCCAAAACTCTTCTGGAATCCATGTGTCAGGGGGAGTTTATGAGGAAAAACGAGGATGAAGCATGGGACTTTCTTGAGGACTTATCATGGAAGACTATGCAGTGGGAGAGTTCCACTGAGAAGCCCAGTATATCAACTTCTGCTCAAAAGAGTGGGATCCATAGCGTCGACAGCTCTATAGCTGCTGAAGCAAAGATCGCAGCTCTTATGAGAAGAATTGAGGCACTGGAGACTCCTAGTGCTCAGTCTCCACAAGTGGGTCAAGTGAATTAACTCCAAAGTCCCACATGCTTTAATTGCGGAACTTCGAATCATGTTATGGAGGAGTGTCCATTATTAATGAATTCCATGGGTTCCACACTTGTGCAGGCTAACGCCTTATATCAACAACCCATGAATAATCCTTACGCTCCTACATATAATCCTAGCTAGAGGAACCATCCAAATCTATCATGGGGTCAACGGCAATATCTGGGGGGCCCTAACCCTAACATGCAGCCTCCAGCCACTGGTCAGTTCCCAAGACCAAATATGAGTGTTTATCAACACCCAAATGCTTCAAACCATGGGAACAACCAGAATAGACCACCTACACAAAACCACTCATATCCACAACAGGGGTCTAATAATGATCAAGAAAAGCGACTTCAATCACTTGAGAAGAATGTTGAAAATCTTCTTAAGTCTCAGTCCAACCTTGACACATACATGCAGAATCTTATGAAAGTGTCAACTGATTTTATTCAAAGAACAGATCAGCACCTGCTCGTGAACTCTCAATCTATTAAGAATGTAGAGCAGCAGGTTGGACAATTAACGAGTCAGATGATTGAACGTGGCCAGGGTACCTTTCCAAATCAACCCATAATGAACCCTAATGCCAGTTCTTCAAACTCCAATCAGTCGCATGTCCACCAATGCAATGCCATTCACACGCTTAGATCTGGCAAGCAAGTGGACAATAATGTAGCCATGCCCCCTGATCCCACTCCTACTATCTCGCAGGCTACATCATCTCTTCCACCTATTTCTCCACGACCATCTCCATCACCTCCATCATCGTCACATGATCATTTGTAAGAACCTGTTCCTAAACCGAAAGTACCATATCCCAATCGGCTTAGGAAGCCTTCACCGCAAGTAGAAAAGATTCTTGAAACATTTCAGCAGGTAAAGGTTAATATTCCACTTCTTGACATTATACAACAGGTTCCTACTTATGCTAAGTTCCTCAAGGATTTGTGTGCTAAGAAACGAGCAAGAAACGTTCCTGAGAAAGTTTTTCTTGCTGCAAATATATCACATATCCTCTCTAACTCCTTACCTATCAAGTACAAAGATCCAGGTTCCCCTACAATACCATGTACTATTGGGAACACTACATTTGATAGGGCGTTGCTTGATTTAGGGGCAAGTGTCAACTTGCTTCCTTACACTGTTTATCAGCAACTGGGGTTAGGAAAACTTCAACCTACCAAGGTCACACTACAGTTAGCTGATCGTTCGATCAAGAGACCACTTGGTATGGTTGAAGATGTGCTCATTAAGGTCGGCGAGTTTATCTTTCCTGTAGACTTCATTGTCCTAGAAACTAAGCCGATCTCCAATCCACGGAATCAAATTCCCGTTATCTTGGGTAGACCATTCCTTGCAACATCAAATGCATTAATTGATTGTAGGAGTGGTCTCATGAAGTTATCGTTTGGGAATATGACTGTGGCATTGAACATATTTAATATGGATGAGCACGCAACGAGCTCTCTCATTGAGGTCAATATGATTCATAGTTTGCACTCTCATTCGACCTCTTCTACTGATGATGAACCTTCATTTGAGCAAATGTTCAAAAATGAGCTCATACTATTAGAAGAATTGACACATACTGATTTTATATATGATGATACTTGTGCAAGTGTGCCATTGAATTATGAGCAAACTTTTGAGGATTTGTTTGCAGAGGAGCTCGCATTACTTCATGAGTTAGAAGAGCCACCACCACATTCATTTAATCATATTAAACTCTTCTCACCTCATGATATTTCTACATGTATGCTTGTTGCTAACGATGATTGGCAGGTTTATAATAAAGAATTCTTTAACCCAATTGTTAATGCTTACATGTGGACAAAGAAAAAGCGAGGACGACATAAGAAGCAGACAGGTAATCTCGTGACTTGTAAGAGATTGATGAAATATAATAATGCACCCACTTCACGTTTAAAACGCACACACTATGAAAGTGGGAAGCGATCGAGAGGTCGTAACCGCTTTTCATGCGTTAATAGGGTGATGATATTGAGATCGTAACTTTTACGACTCTCATTATTTGTATAGTATTTGTATAATAGTTTTCACATTTTGTTTTACCACACTTGGTTTGTGTATGAGGGCATACACAAGTTTAGGTGTGGGGGAGTAGTTTTTAGGAGATTTTTATTTTTAGGACTTTATTTTATTTTTTATTTTTTTTTATTTTTAGTATTTTGGGTTTCTTTATTTTACACTTTGGGTAGTTATTAGGGTAACTAATTTAAAAAATTTAAAAAAAATGAAAATTTTTTTTAAAAAGAAAAATTATTTTTTTTCATCAATAGACCAAACTAATTACAGATAAATGGATAAATTTAGATTTGAAATTGGATAAGAGAGTAGATTGGATGATATACTTTGAAATTTATGAAAAAAATCAAAATCTGAAAAATAAATATTGCTAACAGTAGTTTTGAGGTAAGTATACATCTATTTTTCACTTCACAATAGTTTATTAGGTTAAGGACAAAAATGATAACGATTGAGTAAGTTTTCTCTCTCTAAAAAAAATAGAAAAAAAAAATGAAAAAAACAAGGTGAGAATAAAATAATGGGGTGAGCCTGGTATTAAGGCAATAGCCTCGAGAGTGATAAAATAATGGGGTGCGCCTGGTATTAAGGCAATAGCCTCAAGAGTGAAAAAAGAGTATGATCCAAGTAATCGGATACTTTGCGCCTAAGTAAGCGTGAATATTCGCATGAAAGGTGAAATATTCTTAAAAAAAAAAAAAAAAAAAATGTTATGAGAGAGGAGATGAATCATGAGTTAGAGTTCGAGTCCAAAACCGAAGTAGACTATCACACGTGTACGTAGATGTATAGGAGCCAATGGATTATATGTTAGTGAGTATTGAAAGATAGGATTTAAATTTTTGATTAAAATGATAAGTGTATCTGATATGACGCTCAATTTGAAAATTGATAATCTAGATGTGTTCTTGAGTTTGTATATTAGTGAGATTAATTGATGAAAACATGATAAAAAAAAAAGATTCTTCTTTCTTTTGTATAAAATTTTTATTTTTCTTGATTTTTGGTTATTCTTATTTTTCATTTCTTTATTCCTTAATCTATCTTCTTCATGAATTTTGTGGGTATATTCACTGCAAACCCTCACGAGACAACACTCGTCCACTAGGGTAACCTAGGGGTTTAAAGGCTTGTTGCACGTGCTAAGTGTAATCGCGATTCCTGCGAAAGTGAGTTAGGATTTTTGTTTTTCTTTTTAGGTTTAGGTTTTGCTCGAGGACTAGCAAAAAATAGGTGTGGGGGTGTGATGAATATCATATATTGTATTTTTCCTCTCATACTTTATCTGTTTTTGTATATAAATAAATGCTACTTGGGTATTTTTAGTGTCTTTTGCAGGTAATCTAAATTATACAAGGAAAAGGCATGAAACCAGAGTTGGACTAGGAAATCAAACGCCGAAAAGTTTCTAAATCGGGCGAGACTACAACATCAAAGTACTTCAGGAAGTAAAAGTAAAATACAGTCCATCAAATCAAGTCTACAGGACAAGAGACTCACGTGGAAGAAATTACAGAGTCAAAATCCAAAATTAAGCCACTAAATAGCGGTTTAAGCCGCCAATTAGCGGTCATACAGTCTCTGTTTAAACGAATATTTTTTACGTGGGCTTATTTGTAATTTTATAGTTTTGGGGTTCTTCTAGAAATAGGGTTTGATTTCGGAAGCCTATTTATTGGCCAACCCTTGTATTTTGACGTTATTCTAGATTCTGGATTTTATTTTTGTACGCGATTTTCTCTGTTGAATGAATTGGGGGTTTTTGCTGAAGGTCGACGGCACAACACCGTGTCCAGAGGTAACCCATTATTTTTGCAATTTTTATTTTATTTCTGCATAAATTCAATTGCTTTTTATTTTAGGATTTACCGCTTTCTAGATTAGGGTTTATCATTGTATGAATTAAAATCTAATCTTCCTTAGCAAAAATCATGAGTAGCTGATTAGATTAGCCCTAGGATGTAGATGAAACTAAGATCCACCATGTAATTATTTTCTAATATTTTTCTTCTTAAATAAAATTAATAAAAGCCATAATTTTTCAAATGAAACATTAAAATACGAGGACCCGAAGTTTAGAACTTTGATAGATTATACTTGAATTAGGATTCTTGATAATCTATGCTTAGTTAGGGATTGGGGTTGCTGGTTTTACTATTTTATTTGAATTATCTACAATATTTAGTTTATTTTTATAAGAAGTAGCATCCTTTGATGAGCTATACTTGCACAACACTTGATAGCTCATGCTTAGGGCACTTTAAGTAAAAATTAAACTAAAAAGATCGAATTTTTATGATAGAAGAAAATATTAGAAGTAAGAACATGGTAGGAAATTAGTGGATTCTAAATCCTAGGCTACTTAGATAAATTCGACCTCAACCTAGAACCTTTGGTTAGTCCGTTGAACTATAGAGAAAGTAAGAACGCAGAAACACCCTAGATCCCTGTGAGACTACCTGTACAGCGCTACAACGATACTGTACGCTTGCAGTAAATATAACACATCAACTGCTGAAGCAAATGCTACCATAGAAGAGGTTTGGCAACTTTTTTATGGTGATGGGACCCAGAGAAAAGATGATAGAAGGAGTTGGGGTTGTCTTTGTCTCCCCTCGAAATTATATCATCCCTCGAGCATATTCATTAACAGAATATGCTCTAACAATGTCGAAGAATACAATGCCTTGATGATTAACCTAAAGATTGCCAAACAGCTAGGGTAAATATTTAGAGACATATGGAGATTCTCAGCTTATCATCAACCAAGTCAAGGAAGAATATGAAGTCAAGAATCAAGATCTCTTGCCCTATTACCAATCAGTTATGAAAATGGTTGACAGCTTTAACGGCTTCTACATCGGTCATGTGCCACGCCATAAGAACAACTATGTAGATTCATTAGCTTATTTGGTTGCCACTTTAGCGTTGCCTAAGAATTCTAGCAAATACATAACAGTGGGAAGCAAAGAAGGGGTCATAGGTTCATATTGACCACTTTAGCATTGCCTAAAAATTCTAACAAACGCTATATCATGGCTCTTCGAAATATGAGGAATGGACATTATTGGGTCAATTTCACTGTCGTCAATAAGAGGTCAAAGATTCATATTGGCCATAATAGACTATTTCTCAAAATAGACTGAAGTCATCACCTAACTGAAGTAAAGACATCATATGTGATCAAATTTATTAAACATCGTGTCATATATTGTTTCAGGATACCTAGGAGAGTTGTTCATGACAACATATTTTAATTCGTGAGTTAGTTATTCTCTAGTTTTGTAATAAATACTGGATCGAAAGTGTGGTTGCATCTCCTTACTATCCTGCAGCCAATGGTTTAGTAGAAGCCTTCAACAAGAACATTATGAAGCTCCTTAAGAAGTTCTTTTTATCCAACCAACGTGATTCAGATGAAAAGCTTGGAGAATGCCTCTAGGCATACCGAACAACTGTTAGGATACCTACGAATGCTACACCTTTCTCTTTAGTGTATGGATCCGAAACAGTACTTCCTTTGGAGATCCAGATTTTGACATTACGGATTGCATTAGCAACTAAGATGACACAGAAAAAGAAACATTGACAAAAAAATTTAATGTTGGAAGCCCTCGATGACAAATGTCTTGAAGCACAACAGGCCATTGAATTTTATCAAGCTCGAATTTTCAAAACTTTAATTAAAAGGTCAAGTAGAGAACTTTCAAGAAACATACTTTGGTCTTTTTAATAAGTAGACCAATCAAAAGTCTAAAGGAAACTTCCAGCTAAAATGGGAAGGACCTTTTGTCATTGACACAGTCTATTCAAATGGTGCATATCGGTTGGCAAAACAGAACGTCGACAAGATTATGATACCGTTTAATAGAACATTTCTGAAGAAATATTACTCTTAATGTACTATTTAAGAAATCCATCACAGAAGTACCCATCATCCTTCTCTTCTTGTAGTTCATCATGAAGCTCATATGCTTGAATCATGTGGTCTTTTCTCCACCGCCATGTATCTGTATCCTCTTTTCGGTACAAAATATATCAGCAGTAATACTGGAAAATCCAACTGCTAATCCCTCCAATGGGAAATCCACTTAATTCAAAGTGATCATGGCCAAGCCAATTATCCAGTCTCCAACAAATATCAAAAGAGACTTTGATGGATATCAGATGAATCACAAACTGCTTAATGCAAAATAGATTATGTACAAACAACTTATATAATAGTAAGAAGCGATCAAGTTAAATGTTGACTGGTTTGAAATACATATCCTCTTCAATAATCTCCTGTTGCATTTTCAACTGAATCGGCGAAGTTCCAACTGCTATCCGAAAATGTGCTAATAAAAAGATTTCATAGAGAAACTTCTTGTAGCGCTCCTTATAAAGAACACAGCGAAGAATGGCACAGTTTCCCAAGTGATGTACAAGATTACTCAGTGAACTCCTAACAGCTATCCGAAAATATGGTAATAAGAAGATTTTATAGAGAAACTTCTTGTAGTACTCTTTTCGAAGAATTTGGTAAAGAACACATTTCCTTGCTGCAAGCTATGTCGTGTATCTCCGACCGGTATCTCAAAAAAGTAACAATAAGAGTATTAAATTATTTGATGCACATACTTGAATTTTTCGTTCAGCAAAAGAAAAATTCAACACTATGTTTGATCATTGGTCTGCCTAAATGCCGAAGTGTATGAAGACCTTGATACAAATTTTTACTTCAAAGTTTGCAATATCAACAG
The DNA here is from genome assembly GCA_036321105.1 of Dracaena cambodiana. Taxonomy (NCBI): domain Eukaryota; kingdom Viridiplantae; phylum Streptophyta; class Magnoliopsida; order Asparagales; family Asparagaceae; genus Dracaena; species Dracaena cambodiana. Next base: position 25,082,276 of record JAYEPQ010000001.1, read on the forward strand.
ATATCTAACCAATTATGAGGAGAAAACATAAAGAATAAATACAATGATTCTTATGTTGCTCCTAATGCAGTTAGCAAATGTGTCTAATTTTTGACACTATTATGTCCAAAACAGAACCAATTTATCCATCAATCAAATTGCGTTCACCTACAAGAAAGAAGTCCATTTCTGACCAACTTTGTCGGAACTTCATAAGACAGAGTTCCTTTTAGGAGATTTAAATACAAAGCAAACTCCACAATTATAATTTTTTTGACATTGATTAACAGTGCAGTCAGTATATTATCGCCCATTATTTCATCAATTTTCCTAGTGGAGCAAAGTGAGATTTTTACTCTTATAAAAGTCCACTCTACCAAAAATTTGTCAAGTTAAAAATTACCACTGACAAAATCGAATGTCTATTTTCGCAAAATTTGTCAAGTTGAAAATTACCTCTGACAAAATCAAATTCCATTTCCACCAAATTTATCAAGTTAAAAATTATCTCTGATAAAGCCAAATTCTATTTCCACCAAATTTGTCAAGTTAAAAATTATCTCTGACAAAACCAAATCTATTTTCTACAAAAATTTTCAAGTTAAAGATTACCTCTGACCAAATCAAAATTATTTCTCTAAAATTTGTCAAGTTAGCGTTAGTATTGACAAAGCCAAATTCTATTTCCACCAAATTTGTCAAGTTAAAAATTATCTCTGATAAAACCAAATTTTATTTTCACCAAATTTGTCAGTTAAAAATTATCTCTGACAAAACCGAATTTCTATTTCCACCAAATTTGTCAAGTTAAAAATTACCTCTAACAAAAACAAAATTCATTCTTCCAAATTTGTCAAATTAATAATTATCTCTCACAAAACCAAAATCCACTTCCTCCAAATTTATCAAGTTAATGATTACCTCTAACAAAATCAAATTCATTTCCTCCGAATTTGTCAAGTTAATGATTACCTCTGAAAAAATCAAATTTATTCATCCAAATTTGTCAAGTTAAAAATTATCTCTAACAAAATCAAAATCCATTTATTCCAAAATTGTCAAGTTAAAAATTACCTCTAATAAAATCACAACTCATTCCTCCAAACTTTGCTAAGTTAAAAATTACCTCTAGCAATTCAAAAGTTGTTATACTACAAGTAACTGAACAGTTAAAACCAATCATGTTAAGGAAAGTTAACAATTACTTATATCATGCACAAGAAAATTATTCATTCATTAAGACACACTTGGACGTTTGAATATATATTCTATATTGTCAAGTTAATGATTACCTCTGAACAATATGCGAAAGAGTCAATGATGTATCAAGTTAGCAGATATCTCTGATTATCAACACCAAATGCATTCATCAAGTTAACAATCACCTCCGAATGAATGACAACAAAAATTTTGGCTTTCCCAAATACATCATAAGATTAGATTATCTATTTAGCATTACAAAAGAGTTTCAACAAAATACTTAAGTTCATATAATCTAGAAAGATACATTGCTGAGAACACGAATCAAAATTAGCGACGCAGAGTCACGTTTTTTTCGCAGACTCACATTTTCAAATGCAGGGTCGCATTTTTCTTTTTGAATGCAGACTCGTATTTTTAGACAAAGTTATGCATTAAATCCAAAAATCAATTATGTTGTTTTTGTCCAAAGTATTTCAAAACACCTTCGAAGTTGTGGAGTTTTGAAAATTTTGGAGGGGGTTTTATTGACAAAAAAATTATGTAAGAAAACAAAACAAGGATCAAAACCCCACTTGCTCCAAAATAATGAGAAATTTGAATCCTCATAAAAGTGGGAGTTGCAACCCATTTTCTTAATGAGCAATTTGAAATAAGGGTTACACCTCATTTAATTGGAAATTAAAAATGGGGGTTACACCTCCATTATCTCCAAATTAATGAGGGTTTAAATCCCCATTAAATGAGAGTTTTAATATGGTCAATTACACCAATATTAAAACCCCTAAAACTCTTATTAAAAGCCAAGAGAGCTAAAGAAGAGGGAATCTCTAGGAGATAATCCACCTCTAGTATAAGAAAAATGGAGATGCTCATCTTACAATAAGTTTTACTTTTTTTTAATCTTGAAATTTTTATATCTTAAAGAGTTTTAACTATTTCTTAATCTAGAGATTTCCATCTCTTAAAGAGTTTTAACTCTTTTTTAACCTAGATATTTCTATCTCTTAAAGATAATTTAGATATTCTTATCTCTTAAAGAGTTTTACTCTTTCATTTCTTGAGCCAAGCAAGGCTACTTCAACTCTAAGAGTTCGGTATTAAAATTATCAATGAGAAACATAATCATTTTTCACCGCTACATTGGAGAACCTTAGCTTAAAAGAAAGAGATAAAGTTAATACATGGATCATCAACTAAAAAAAGATCCATATTTCAAGTCTAAATGGCCAACACATGGATCATCAAAGAGAGATCTGTATTTCAAGCCTAAATGGCTAACACATGGATCATCAAAAAGAGATCCATATTTCAAGCCTAAAATTGTTAACATGCAAATCAACAACTAAAAAGAGATTTACATTTCAAGCCAAAAAATTTCAAGCCAAAAATGGCTAACACACAGATCATCGACCAGAGAAATCTACATTTTGAGCCATGAAAAGGCTAAAACACGACCCTCATAGGGCGATGTTTCGCTTCTATAATATCAAGAGATAAAGGATCTCTCCCAAAATAAATATACGCGAGTCAGTAAAGTCTTGAAAATGGCTAAGGAGCCAAATCATGGATCCTCATTTAGAGAGATCCGCATTCTAAACTAACTGAAGTGAAGGCTGACGAAAGTTAATATTTTGAACTAAGTAATAGATTAAACACGAGCTCATCTGGATCATGTTTTGCTTTCAAAATCTTAGAAAGTTAGGGCTATTTCTATTCATCCTCAAACGTGGGTCTAAATAAGCAACATTAATTGCCAAGAAATAAAATGTGGATCCTCAGCTAGAGAGATCCACATTTCATAAAATAATTAAAATCCGAGCCCCTTTAAGGTCACATTTTGACTTTACATAAAGGATGAAAACCATTCTTAATCAAATGCGGATCTAACCCGTGTTTCAAAAGTTTCAAACGTAGGGTTACGTTTTGATCCCAAAATCTTGTAAGATTAAAGCTAATCCTGTTTCAATACAAATGCGGGTTTAGGTGAGAACTCAAATGTGGATCATCAATTATAGAGACTTACGTTCTGAACTATCTTTTGAGCACATGATTAAAACTAAATATAATTAAAATGCGAGCCCCAGAGAGTCGCGTTTTCACTCCAAAGTCTTGAAGGATAAAAAATATCTTTCTTAACACCTAAATGTGGGTCTGAGCAGGGCACATGAGCTGTGAAAAGCTAAAATGCGGATTTAAAGGCTGAGATCCACATTTCAATTATAAATCTAGAGGATCTAAGATTTTAGTTACAAATTCTGAAGATTTAATACAAATCCAATAGATTAAAAGTTGGAAATCAATCCTCAACTAAAAGAGACTATTAGTTGGATAGTTACACTAATTCAACAGCCTCTCAGCCTCTATAAATAGTCAAAAACTGGGCTAAGAAAGGGGTTAGATTATCTCGACTTTGAGCACTTGTGCTAAAATTCATAGTTCTTCTATAAGAGCTTTTTAACAGTTGCCAACTGCAGAACTTGCATTCGGATCATTAACAGAGAGAAAGATCGTCCGCATGATTACAACAGATCCTAATTTTAAATAAAGAGAAAACTATATTTCTCATCTTTTGTAAACGGGTAACCATTATTATTGTAACTTTTTCTTCAAAGTTTCAATAAAATCAAATTTATGGCAAACAAAAACTAGTTAAGAATTAAAAAAACTTATGTTAAATCCTTTTCTGAACCTAACAAAGAGTTTGTTGGGCAATCCATTCCATGTTGAGAGTTGATATTCACTCATCAACTTCATAACCACCCCTAGAGGTGGACGACAATAAAGCTTACAATTGCTTGATTCAGATCAAGATTTCTCTCTATTACTAAAGATGTCTAACATGTTCTTATCAACTTATAAAGCTCCATAGGGGGTTGAACTCATAAAAGGCAACAAAATAGACATGATAGTTAATCTCTCCCAATCAAATCTAGCGGAGTCAAAACCAGATTAATAGAAGATCCTAACCCATACAAGCACATAGGACCCATAGCAAAGCACAAGGCAATTTTTGCTTGTCAGCTATGCAAATCTTCCACAGCTATCATTATAATGCATTTGTATTTACCAAGGCAACAATTAATAAGGCTATTTAATGACTCTGAACAAATCCAACTATGGGCACAAATAATACTGAAATGAAACTCACCTCAAGGTGATTAAACTAGGAAACCAACTCAGAAAAAACAATCGAAGAGCCCATTGGAATGATCCCAGAAGTGGGCGTTATTGTTAGTTCGTAAATTAACCAAGCCAGGCCAGTAGAAGGAAATGCCCACTAAAGAAGGATCCACAAAGCTTATGAGGTCCAAGAGATTCAAGAATCCTTCACTGATCACGGTTCCTCTAAGATAAAGAAACTGAGTTCTACAAGAAAATATAATCCCTCTTATATCCGAAAATTATATTAGACTTTAACTATGACTCTATCAGCAAACAATTATAAATAAACTCCTCCTCCATGAAGAAAGATATGCTTGATCTTTTATCGTCTTTTTCTACATCTTGATAAACCTTTTCTTTCTCTCTACATCTCCATGTAATCATTAATGAAAAGAGAGAGGTCGAGAGATTGAGAGATTATAACCATGATTTAACTATAAATTATATGCTAGAACAGCTACCTTCCACCAAAAACATAGGCCTGATAATTCTTCTCAGTTGAACCTATGTGTGTTTATTTGTGTGCTTTCTTATTTTTCTAATAATTTTTCTGCAGGTTAACTGTAGTTAGAAGTCGAATGATGAGCTGACTTAGCTCAAAGATTGATTCCGAGCCCAATCTCTGTTTGATGCTCGAATTTGACTTAGTGATCTTAACTAACCAAAATTGGCTTCAAAAGTCAAGAATCTATTTATGACTCCTTTAATTTCTATAGTAGCAAATCAATTTCATTGGCTTGTATCTCTAGCAATAAAATGGTTCATATAAAATAATTTAATTCTAATTAAAAATTTTGTCTTATTGCATAGTTTAGTTACTTCTCATAGAACTTTAAGAGATCTTTAGAAAATTTATATTTTCATATAATTGTAAGATATTACAGTTAGCCAGAATTCTTATATAAGATGAGAAAGTCATTTGACTAAAAAAAAGTAACATTAATCGGAAAGACTCAGTGTTTCTACAGTTGTTTAGTTTTATCTAGCTCATACTTTCATGTAATCTATTTAGATATTTTATTACTAAATGTGTTATCTTATTGTGCTTTGATAGGGAGAAAGATCTGTTTTTGGCAAGGCTAAAATGTTCAAAAGTTGTAATTATACTTAATTAGTTGCATGTTGGACACTTTGCTCTAATTAATATATATTCTAGAAATTCTATATGCCTTCACTAAAAATAAATATGTGATGCATAAGAGAAAATTATGATATTGTCATGTGTGGGACAATATTCCTAAATTTTTTAATCTCATGCCAACTTTTACTCATAATGGGGGTAGGATAACGTTTATAGTATTATTTAATATTACTAAATAATTGTATAAATTTATAATATTTAAAATGAGACATTAATTGCTTAGTTATTCCTTAAAAAAAGAAAATTTTATTGGTAAAACCTTGATAAACATGTGACATGTTTTACTATATTGGATATTTTGTTTTAAAATAAGAAAAAAGTTGAATTTTCCATAATTAATTTAAATTTAAAATTAGATTTAATGATATTTTAATATCGTCATTGATGGTTTTGGTTTTTAGAGATTTAAAGCACATAATGATCAAAATTATTGAGATTAATATGTTGATTTGATATCTATAATGACATTTATTATTTTCTTATCAAAAAAGAAATATTGGGTGATGAAGTCAATGGGGATAAAAATCACCTTTATTCTTCTCTCAAAAATTCTCTTTAATATTTTATGGTGTTATCTTATTGGGCAAATCAAAAATTTCATTCGAATAAAAGGCCCAATTGCTCATGCACTATTGGATACCAATTTCCTCAGGGTTTTCATTACTGCTAGGGAATAGTTTGCCTTGACTGTCTACAAAAATATGGCAAATGTCTATCTAGAACAGTGAATACATAATCAAATCTCACAGGTTGATATTTTTTAACTTATTTATTCAATTTATTTATTGTCTTACTTCCATACTGTCTAATTATAGATAATAATATCTTATTAGTTTTTAGAATTATTTCCAACAGCCGAGCCCAAGGTAGAGGCGAGAACAATTGAAAATAATTAAAAAACTAATAGATAGAACTTTTTATAATTAGACATTATGGAAGTAAGGCAATAAATAAACTGAATAAATAAGTTAGAAATGTTGTGTTGTAAGATTTGGTTGTGTGTTCACTGTTTTGGAAAGGTAGTTGCCCCATCAGGCAGCCAAAGCAAACTACTCCTTAGCGATAAGGAAACCCTTAAAGAAACCAACACATAGCAGTACATGAGAGTTGGGCCTCATACTCGAATATATATTTTTGATTTACCCGATATAATAATAAGATAGAAAAACTATGGAAAACTTGTGAGAGGAGATGAAAGGTGAGTTTCATCTCTCTTTACTTCAACATCCAATATCTCTTTTTCGTAAAGAAATAATAAATGTCATTATATATACTAAATCAACATATAGATCTCAATTTGATTTTGATCATTACATATTTTAAATATCTAAAAACCAAATTTATCAATGACAATATTAAAACATCATTAAATCTAGTTTTAAATTTATATTAATTAAGAAAAACTATTTTTTTAATTTTAAACAAAATATCTAACAATATCCCTCTAAAAAGAGTTAAGTTTTCAAAGTACAAAAATGAGAAAAATGGTATAATACTTAATATATAAGTTGAGCAATCTAATATTGGAAAATTATTGTAGGTAGCTTTCAGCTTTTGAACCACTAATTAGTAGCAATTATTGCAATTTAAGAGACATAATGGAGTATGACTTGAATTGAATTAGACCCTTGCATCAAATAATAACAAAGATACACACAGTATGCATTCATTCTTTGAGTGAAGAGGATGGAGCAATAAGGATTATCCTTATATAAACCGACTCACAAGAGTTACTAGAGATCAACCATATTTCATAATTTCAATTTTCATGGTTTCTCTTATATAAATACGTCTTCCAAAGATATCTATGATTAGAATGATACCTGTCACAATTAATGTGTTGGACCCATTAAGAGCAAAAACTTAGCCTAGCCAATCACACAACTTGGACACTATCCATCTAATGATAGGACTGGAAGTATCACTGTACATCTCTACTTGGGAATCTCCTTTAAGGAGATAAAGAAAATATTCTCTTAAAAATCATTACTCTTTATTAGTTACCTATCCATCTTGTTTCTATCACGTGGAACATTTTTCATGAGAGTAGCTCGTCAATCAGATATGTTGGATTTCCCGTTGGTGACTTTTATATCGACTTAATCATATTTCTTTCAATAAATATAGAACAATCCTCTTAGAAAGACCCCTTTTAATAAATATTTAGACACTAAATGTCTAGGATCATATATTTATATGGTACTGGGGCCGATAGTTTTTTCTTTTCATTATTAATCATGCTTAAAATAGTAAAACATGTCAAATTTCTGTCATGATTTTACTCATATATTTCCTTCTTTTGAAGGAATATCTTTTAAATTTAAATGAGCAATTAATGTCTAATTTTAGATATTATATAAATTTTTACAATTAATTTAGCAATATCAAATATTATTATAAATTTTATCCTACCCGTGTCGGAGTAAAATTTAGCACGAAACTACAAAATTTAGGAGTAAAGATTGTCTAGTACATGACAGTATTATAAGTTTGTCTCATACATCACATATTTATTTATAAATTATTACATGAACTAATTCATAGGCATATGTTTGGATGTTCGAAAAACATTTTATACGATAAATATAAATATATGCAAGATATAGTTGGCTAGTTACCATAGACAATATTGCTTTATATGCCAATTTACATATGACATATTACATTGATTCTTACTCCACATTTCTCCTTCATAATTATTCTATAAATACCAGATTTCATAGAAATATAACATGAATAATTGCTTTGTATAAATAACCAAATTTTCAACTGAAATTTTTAGTGATGGTACATACAGAAATTATATATTAATTGGAGCAGAATTCCAACATGTAGTTCATTTAGTATAATTACAGTTGTTCAAGATTTTAACCATGCCAAAAATTGATCGTGTTCAATATTAAAACATAATAAAATAATTTATATATGCAATAAAGTTTCTAAATAGATTAAAGCATGAGATAGATACAATTAACCAGCTGTATAAACACAGTTTTCTGCTAATTACTGTTACATTTTCTTTGAATCAAATTTCACATTCTGATCTTATATAGGATATCAGGTTAACTAGAACATCTGACAATTATCTGAAATTGTTACTTGGGAGATATCTAATAATCATTCAATAATGTAAAGAATACTACATGATCTTGTCCATCAAATTCTTTTAAAAATTAAGAACTTTGGAATAAAATAATACAAACTTTAATTTAGAAATCAATTATTTTATATAAACCTTTTTAATGTCAAGGATACAATACCAATGAAATTGATTTGCTACAAAAGAAATTCAATGAGTCATAAATTGATTAGTAATAGAAATAAAATATAAATAGACTATCGTATTGAGATAATAATTTTTGTTAGTATTTAATTTTATATATAAGAACCCCATAAATTCACTAGGTAACAATGAGAAAAAAGATATAAGAGTAAAAATAAATTTAATGATAGTTATAAATCTTCTCTTTTTCTTATGAGAGAGATTATATGCATGCTTAAAATTAATCGTGAATATCATCCAATCATAATTTACAAATTGCAGTTATAAATAGTAACAATAAGTATTATAAACATCAAAAAATAATTAGAGATAAATTTATATAGACAAGTATGGTAGCAACAAAACATTAAATGTCATTGTTCTTTTCAAACATCCAACATAATAGATACAAGTTGAATCAAATATCTATAATGAGCAGATGCAAATACTTTAAGTTTGCATATCCCTTGCAGCATATGTAAGTCGACCATCCATAAAGCAAAACAAAAATAAAAGAAAATTTATAAACCATTTAAGGAGATAAAGTTAGGCTTATGATACTTATCTCTCTTGTATGAATAAATAGTTTTCTTTGAAATCTTTAAATATTTTGAGAACAAAAATATTTATTTATTCGTTTCTTTTCTAATGGATATCATTGTACTACCAAGTCATACACACTTATTGTTGTACATAATCTCATGCATTTAGTTTAGTACAATCTTTATCAAGTTTGAATTAAGACTCAATCATTTTTTCTCTTTACTATCACACAAAAAGAAAGCGAAATTCACTTCAGACTGAGAGATTCCAAGAAAATAATAATGATATATATGTATAAAAATATGTTTTTCTAAAGTAATCAAGAGAATGACACCAACTTTATTTCCTTCTTTAAAAAAAAAAAATTCTCATCCAAATAGATACATAATATCAACATGATTTATGTATAGTATGGTCGTTAATCAATTAATCTTAATATCTATCAACATGACAAGAAAATTTTTACACACGAGAAAGTCATAAAATATTATATAACAAAGTGGAAATGACTTCTAAGATTATACAAGTGATTATATTTAACCCTTTGAACCATAAGCTCTTACCTAAAGGATCTCAAATAGTTACGACCTAGCAAATCAAACAAGTTAGCCCGTTTCATAGTATATAAAGTTCACATTTTAAGCTTTAGATTTAATAAATCATATTCTTATGTCCAATTAAATTAAGAATAAAATTTAAAACAATAAGTAATTACTTTCCTCATTGATTACTCTCAAGCATCACAAATAATCTCAATTTCAAATACTTATATAAAAAACCAAGCATATCTGTATAAATAAGATGAAAAGTTGGAAAAACTTCGGCATAATAAAGAGCATGATATAGCATTAATCTTTGTGCGATATTATCAATCAACCATCTTTCCATATTGTTGAAAATAGTTCTAAAATCTAATAGGTGTTATTTTCTATCATTAGTAATTATGGAAGTAAGACAATGCATAAATTGAATAAATAAGTTAGAAATGCCAACATGTGAGATTTGGTCGTGTATTCAATATCTTGGAAAGACAGTTGCCACCTTCTTAGACAGTCTAAGCAAAGTGCTCCCAATCGGTAAACAACGCCCTATTGCAATTAGCACCCAATAGCACGCGAGCGATTGGCCCATTGCTTGAAGAGATACTTTTGATTTACACAGCAAGATAACAAGATAGAAAAACTATGTAGAACTTGTAAGAGGAAAGAAAATGTGATTTTCATCTCTCTTTACTTCATTATCTAGTATTTTCTTTATATAAAGAAATATTAATTGTCACTATAGATATTAAATCAACATATTATCTCAATTTATTTTTTATTGTTACATGTTTTAGATCTCAAAAATTCAAAATTATCAATGACAATATTAAAAAATCATTAAATCTAATTTTAAATTTAAATTAATAAAAAAAACTTAACTTTTTCCTTATTTTGAAACAAAATATCTAACAGCAGTGAGATTGATGTCAAGAAAGTGTTATTAATCAAAACCTCGAAAGTTTCAACGCTTATGATATCACGTCATTGCTTCGAGGTTAAAGAGAATAATAATATGAATTTTAATAGTATTCTTGGCAATGGTTACATATTTTACAAAGATCGAGATGCCACTGGCACTACCATCACTCGTCATTTAGGAGATTTCTTGGTACTTTTATTATTGTAAGAATCGGAGTTATGTTAACTATAAGAGTTGGTGCCCCCGAGCTTGTCGGAGCCATGTTGCTTTGGTACGAATTAATTATACATGTAGCAAACTTGTAAGAAAATAGTCCATGTTAATTAATCTAATAAAATGGCTTCCACCTACACCAATGTGGATAAGATGGCAATTAAGTTTGCTAAACAAATGCATAAATGATTCGCAAACACCATCTCTGTTCTTTCATATTATTGAATTGATGTTGTTGTCATAAGATGAATATATGTACTTCGATCTATGACATCAGTGTCGCAAGAGGAGGTTCAGTTCTATGTATGCTTTCGGATGTTGAACATGATAGCTGGGTATTGAGGTTGAGACCTCTTTTCCTCAAGGGTTGTCAGTGTCGCAAGAACAAGGTGTGAATGAAATTAAGATTTTTTGGATAAAAGAGAGTTTGTGGCATCACAAGAGGATGATTTGGGTAGCATTAGGATGGATGAGCACAATGAGGAGTTGTCAGTATTGCGATTGGAGAATTTGAATGCCATAGAGACAGTTGAGCACAATGGGAATTTGTCTTAAGTTCCTTGTGGTATTTGTGACTTTCATTACTAAAAACTACCTCCATACTAGCATCCATCTTGTATGAAGTTTGTTGCTGTTGATTTATGCCTTCTCTATTCTTAATTTAACTAGGGCATAGTGTAAAACCCTATCCTCCATATACAGTATTCCTACTTAAACCACATTATCTTCATAATTAATATTAAAATAATTAATTATAATAATAACAACAACAACAACAATATTGGTTAATCTTGTTTTTTAAGACCTTACAAATTTTATCTCAAAAATTAATTAATAGAAATAAAATTAAGTTTGACTTTATCTTAAAAATTTATCCCTATTTAATCTTATCCGAATATAAATACAAACAAAATATTAAAAAAAAATCCTCTCTCACTCACTCACTTACTTATCCAAGTTTTCTTTATGGGAATGTTTGTTTTAGGTGTCAGTTCGAGGTGTTAGTTTGAGGTGTCAGTCGCCATGTTTCGAAGATCAGGTAGACTACTACCAAGTGAGGTAAGTGTAGTCCGAATCAGTTATTAATCCATTAACATAATTAAAACTAGGGTTAATTACAGTCAGACCCCCTATAGTATTGCGAGTGTGTCACTTAACACCCCTGAAGTTTGAAACTCTCAAAAAAACCCCTGAACTTAGTTATTTTCACTCTCATTTTTTACTAAAATGCACTCTTGTCTCTCAAATTCCTATTCTACCATTATCCCTCATTTTAACCAACAATAGGAATTTGAGAAATAAGGGTAGAATAAGAATTTTAAGGGACAAGAGTGCACTTTAATATAAAAAGAGAGTGAAAATAACTAAGTTCAGGGGTTGTTTTGAGAGTTTCAAACTTCAGGGGTGTTAAGTGACACATCCCCAATACTACAGGGGGTCTGACTGTAATTAACCCTTAAAACTATTATTTCTTTAACTTTAATCAAGTTTGTAAGATTACTATTGTTTTAAAAAATAATTATTAATTTACTTTGAATTAAATTATTTATATTAATGTTTTGTTAAATATTCAATTAAAATGTCATTAATTGTTAAATTAATTTTAGCCTTTAATTATTATTAGTTACAACATGTATTTTCATGATATATACTTATTGAAGAAATTAACTATGTACCCAACTAACTAAGTAATCTAATTGTAGTTAAACCTTGATTACAAAATCTATATGAGGTAGGGATAATGGATTATTTAGGTTTTAGGTGATATTTGGCACTCTATTCCATTTTTGTAAATATATTCTATGGCATGACTTAACATCTAGCTAATGTAAAGACTTAATATGATCTACACTCCCATTTCAATTTAAGATATAAATTAAAAAAATGGGTAATGCAAGAACTAGACAGTAATATATATATATATATATATATATATATATATATATATATATATGAGGAAATGGGAAATACACCGGCGGTGAAGGGAGTTCCTTCACCGCCGCTTAGGTGGCCTAATAAAATTATAACACGGGGCGTCATTCAAGGTAATAAATAAATGAATTCTCTTAAATGACACCACGTGTAATAATTTTATTGGGCCACCTAAGCGGAGGTGAAGGAAACTTCCTTCACCGCCGGTGTATTTCCCGTTTTCTCTCTCTCTCTCTCTCTCTCTCTATATATATATATATATATATATATATATATTGGGTGGCCTATGAATTTAGGTTGGACAATTAAAATTTAGTGATCTTACTATGGAGATCATGGGTATTTATTGGAACACCATCTATCCTAAAGGGTTCTATTCCAGAGCATTTGTTCATTCATCCTACATGATTGACTACCTTGCGGTTATTCTAGGATAGTGTAGGAGTTTGAAAGCATAATCCCTCAAACGTACTATAGCATTCATAAGCAATCAGCATACAAACCAGTACACCTGTAATGATATGTTAACCAGTGACATCCTAGGTATGGATGGTGGTTTTTATACTGTTTCTATCATATATTTTTGTATTAATCATGTAATCGATCAGGCCAAAAATTTTAATTTGATCTTATCGATTATTGATTTGACTTTTGATCGATCCATCTTAAAACCTATAATGTGGAATGAGATTTGATTTTAATAATATACTTTCTATTTTTTAGATTTTTTTAAAAAACGATTTAGGAAACTCTGAAGTCCAACCAACTTCAGCGATCAACTTGAAACCAATTATACTTTCAATATTCGTAACTTCAATTTTATTACTCCAAATGACATTCTGTCTCTAGGGATATCATTTTTTTAATAATTACATTTTTATAATTTTCTAATAGTTTTTTGAGTAATTTCCAAAATTAGCAAAATATTTGATTTTATTTTCCAATTCATATTCTACAATTTCTATCATATAAACACACTCATCAAAACTTTATCTACAAATTATTCTATGATTGTCTTGATCCCATCTATGTTTTGTATTTTTTAGAAAATTTTATGAGCATGTCAAATTTTCCTAATTCAAAAGCATTATTTAATTATTATTTCCTTTCCTCTCATTGTCTCTCCCCTAAAAGAGTCATATTGTAACAACTCTATAAGTCCTTATAGAAGTTTATTTGTATCATCTTTATCACTCTGGAAGTTCGGAAGTTAGGACAAGAATATTGGTAGATACTTAATAAATTAATAATATCTTTATTTATACTCTTTAGTTTCAAATTCCGCAGAGTAGGGATCTCTTATCTTATTATTTTAAGATTTTTCATAATTTTTTTGAATATTCTGGATCGACAGATTTTTGGGCAAATACTTGATTAAAATAATCAAATTAAATCTAAAATTCTAATTTTAACTATTTTCCTACCCATATTTATGTCCAACAGCCCAACAATTTTAACTAATTTTGGATTAAATTTGACCCAATAACAATTGTGTAATAAGATCAAGTTTAAAGGTTTTTTACACTACATTATATCTATCTAGTAACTTTTTAACCCCTCAAATAAACTAAAAAATCTAAAAAAATAAGTTTTATTTTTCCCATGTTCCACTAAATTTTCTCTTCGAAGCTCGAACCCTAATTCTTACTTAAATTTTCTTAAATAATTTTTCAAGTAATCAACTTGAGAATGGACATAAAATCCACTAAATAACTACTTGAGCTTTGTTCTTTAGTTTAGCCATTTCAAATAAGCTCTAATCATCTCCATTAATATGATAAAATCTTTTTCAGCTCCTATCTTTGTTTCCAAGTGTAATTTTTAGGAAATTTCTTAATTTTTGAAAGGTAATCGCATCAATATTAGTTTTTTTTTCCAATTTAGGCTTAACAATCAACAAGAATATGCACTCAAATCCTGTAAATTTGTGATTTTTTTAACAATCTCCTCATATATGATACTAGATACATTATAAATCTATTTTTAAGATTATATATGTTAAAACATACATTTATCTTTATTTTCATTGTATGTGTCCCACCATGCATATTATTTGTGCATATACTGTATCATTATCTATAAATACACAGCAATCCATTTTAAAATTATCATAAATTTTGTCTATTAACTTTGATTGGCCTCAATTCAGTGCCAATAGAAAGATAATTAATTAAAATTCTTCCACCTAAGCAGATCCTAATTTAGTCATTTTCCTACAAAAAATAAATAGAACTCTCATCATTGTCGTCGTAGTAGTCAGCAATTCAGTAGCAATAGATTCACAGTAAAATGACTATAAGTTTTGTTATAGAATTCTAATTGAGTTAATGCAAGATTCATTAGAAAGATAATTGAAGTATCTAAAACTAATTAGGCTCCAAAATTATTTTAATTATGATAAAAAAAAATAGAAGTCTCAACTGTGCTACCAAGTCCATAGTTCAGCAATAGCATGCCTATATATGGAATAACTTTTATTGTATAACTCTAATTAAACTTATTTAAGATTTATTGAAAGAAAATTGAATTTCTATACCTGTATAAAATCTTAGCTTTTAATTCCATTTTTACCTATAGGTTATGTCTATGTATATATCTCTTGTTTATAATATGATGCATATATATATATATATATATATATATATATATATATATATATATATATATATATATATATATATATATATATATATATATATATATATTATCTATACATGATAAGTCCAGACCTATCATAGCTTATATTTAGGAATACATGTCATATTTGTGCATATAACAATTGATTTAAGATATACACACACGCACACACACACACACACACATGTTTATTTACACATGTTATTACTTGTACATGGTATTCTTTCTTACAAATAATACCTCACGCACATAAACATATTTTATAACTTTTGTGCTTGCTAGTAATGTCATGCATGTCATTTCATATTTATATGACTACTGATACTTTAATTCTTATTACATATGTCAAATTGATACATTGATAATTAATACATACTATATTGTGGGGATGAGAGAAATGAATGGTAGGATAAAACAAGTATTGTGTGAGTTTCTAATCCTTTTTTGATACATCTGTCGATCTGTGTACTGACAGAGTCGGTTTTCTTGTATACTTAGCGGCACGTCATCTTATTTGTGTGGAGACATCTTAGGCTATGATCCCAGGTATGCATAGGATTTCCAATGCGCTTAGAAGTACTTCATCTAATTCATGTGGAGATCTGAGGCCGTGGTAGTGGGTATACATAGTACACTCATAAAATATATGAATACTCCAATATTTCAGTTCCAAACTAATAGTATAAATGCGCATCCATTTGTTTGATCATGTACATTATGCATACCTTATACTTTATAATTTATATGCATAATCATGTTATAGTATATATCATATACTTCATAATTCAGTTATATTATGCATATCATGTACTTCAAAATTTATATGCATACATATTTTATATTATTTCCTACTAGTATGCCATACACACACACACACACACTTTATATAGTTTATATAGGATTGCATGATGGGTTTGTATTCTTATTTAGGTTTTGACCCAAGATTATCACACCCCAGATCCAGTAGTCATGATAGCATTACCTGAGGAGGATTTACCTCTTAAGGATCCCTACTTCTAGGAGTAAGCCGAGCGCCAGAAGTCCACCTCTCATAGGATCTTCATCATTTTTGTATATATATCATTTTGGCTTGTATGTGTATATATGTGTGCATTTGGTTTTCTAGTTCATTTGCGGTATCTAGACACTTTTGTATATATTCAGTGTTTATATTACTCAATTCTGATACTGTGCTTGACTCTACATGAGTAACACTTTTGTTTACATATTACTTATCATTTTCATATACTTATTTTTAGATATTGCTATATTCATATCTGTGATGTTGTGACAGATAATTTTAGACTTGTAGTCTATTTTTTATATTCATGCTTCTATATATCTTGCATGTGATTGTATGATGTAATAGTCTCGTGCACTCTGGTTTTAAGAGTGTTCACCGATGATACCCTATACATTATTGGGATACATACTTAGGCGCACCATTGTGTGACTTGGGGGCACCCTAGAAGGTATCAGAGCAACCATTATCTCTATCATTTGACCATGACCTTGAAATTCTGTCACATTCATGCAAGAAATATCCATTAACATTTCCTTCTTTTCTTATTTTGTTCTATATCTTATCCTTTGTATTTGATTCTGATTCTGTCATTATCCTTTTATTTCTAGAGAAATGATTTTTCAACTTTGTTTTTTTGATATTATACTCAAACATCTCTTATGCCTTTTCAACTTCTTGATGTCTTTGCCCAAACTTATTATAGAATTGGTGTTCATTTAAAAATATCATCTTTGTTAATTTCTTTGAGTCTATGCCAAAATTTCTCTATATTATTTTATATGGTGTAGATATCATATAACCATTATATCTTCATTATACTTATAACTTATGAGCTAAGTTATTAGAAAACTATGGATGTGATAGGAGCTTTGTAGGCACAAGAGCTTGTTCTTTGGCAAAACTTTAGTCAAGTAAATCAGGAAAGAAAATAGATTTATAAGGATTGGAATGGGTGATATGTTTGATTTATAACACCAGAAGTCTGAGAGTACGCTAAGATTTTTGGTAAATCTATCCGTTCTAACATTTCTAGTATCAATACTTTGATATGTAGAAACAAATATGATTATCGTACATCAATAGAGCATAGGGTGTTAGACAATTATCGTACATCAACAGAGCATAGGGTGTTTGACAAGATGATCCTCCAATATCTAGGCATGGGGTCACAAACAAACAAATGTGTGTGTGTGCATGTAAAAAAGATTTTTACTGATATAAGAAGTCAAGACAGATTTAAAAATTGGTAAATGCTGATATATTTTATGGTTCTAAACAACAAACGGTCTTGGGATTGGCTGGAAGCAAGAATTTGGTTTTATGTTCTGTGATCGACAGTAATGATTGATCGGGATGTTGATTGGTGAGTCGGTATCAAATTTTGGTGATCTATTACCAAACCCTATATTTGTTAGCATTGTGGTGGCAACAGGATGCAAATAGGGGAGAATTTATTATTTAGAGGTTTAGCATAGATAAGCACTAATTGGAATGATTAGAGATTGGTCTTGACCTAAATGATTAGCATTCAATATTTGGATAATTGTACATCTGAAGTAAAATGTTTCTTCATGGTGATGAATGCAGTTGTTTCCTATAACAGTGAGCACACGGTGATGTACATTTTTCTATGTTTATCTCCATAGATGGGTTATGATTTTTTTTAACAAAAAGTATCTAGGTAGGATACATTAGAGAATTCATAGTTTTCTGGTGCGAGATATATATTTATCGTGAATACTCGGGTACAGTGGAGAGCATGGTATAGTAATTATATGAGTATTCTATGGAAAACTTAGTATAGTGATCGTGAATGCTCAAATAAGAATGGTATATTGATTATGAGTGCTTGGAAGACCATCTTTACAGGTAAAGTTTGCATATAATAAAGCTATCAAACCAACATTGATTTTAGCAATATTATATGGGATTGTTGTGATGGAAGGATTTAGGATATATAATAATACTTTAAAATCGAGATTTAGGATATATAATAATATTTTAAAATTGAGATTTGGGATACGTGTTGATATGACATATATACAATTAATTCTGGAGATAGGATAAAGGAAAATATTATCAAGCTGTAAAAAAATTTGGGGTATCAGTAGGTGAAGTAGCACATTGAAGACCTGCAGGGTGGCACATTGATCATTTGTATTTACTCTATAGATTCACATAGCTAACTCTATAGATTTGATATAGAGTCTTTATCATTGTCTCCATTAATATTGTATGTTTCATCAGGCTTCCTAACTTTAGTTATGGAAATCAAAAGATTTGACTGCGCACACTAACATATTCTGTTTAGGATTCTGGACTGAAAATTTATTGAGATTAATGGGAGAGATATTCATATCTATTCCAATGATATCCCGATGCCCATTTAAATTCAATATTTTTCCTTCAATGTTCTCCATTTACCTTATTATTATCTTTTATTCTAGATTTAAATTTTTAGAATGAAATTTTTTGTTAGATGAGTTGATATGAAATCTAATATTGCAAGCATACAGTGTCAGTTGTAGTATAGTACAGGTCATCCCACAAAAATTAAATCTGTTTTACTATCTTATTAATTATTTAATCCTAACAAGTTAACTATAAAGTTCTAATTTGAAAATTGGTTATTTTTATTCCTAAAATTGGCCTAAGATGTTGAATCCATTAAACCAATAACCTAACAATAAAATTCTTTATTTTTTTCTATCTTTTTAAGATGCACAATCAAGTAATATATTAAAAGGTAATTTTTCTAATTTGGTTTTAATCTAGTGTCCCTAAGCATGATGTATTAAATGGTGTGCAAATATAAACTATCAAAAATGACATCTTTATTAACCCGAGTTACATCAAATTGATAATTCTATAGACAACAATAAAGGGAACAAATTCTAAATCTAGTCTAAGCATAGATTTTCAAAATCGCTCTAGCATAACTTATTAAAGACAATGATTTATGAATTTATATCTTTATATTATCTATAGAAAAATCACGACATTAACTTTTTAGAGAAAAGAAAAGAAATCATGCTAGAATTATTAATCTAATTTCATATACATTCTAGAACTAATACAAATTAGTTATGCATGATTTCTATTAAAAACTAAATATTTTTATCCATAAAAGCAAAAGAAAAGCTAGTTATCTTATTAAGTAATTAAACCCTAATCTAAGAACGCAAATAAATTTAAACTATATATGAATTAAATCTATATGAAAGCAAAAATAATAAAATAGTTACCTCGAAAAATTAAAAAGAACGAAGAAATTAAACTCTGTCAAATTTAAGTATGGTAACTGTCCCTTTTTAGATTTTAATCTCTATTTTATTAAAATAAATAAAATGTACAAAAAATAATATGAATTTATAAGGATTCATGGAGGTATTTATAACCCAAATACAATTCTACTTCAACTCGAACTCTAGTATAAAAGATATAATTGTAATCCAATACAAACTAATCTCAAAATATATAATACTAATCTAATCCATACTTATTAGAAACTAATGGTTGAGATTAGATGGCTTAAACACTATTTTTTAGGTTTAAAGCCCGAAATTAATTTCAGCACACTCGTAGCCCATTGGATTAGATGTTTTATTCTCTAACACTTCAGTAAAACAACCATGACTTGCATGTGAACTCGGATTGAGTTGTTCTTTATGCCGATTCAAAGATAAATCAGATCTCTATAAATTTTTCCTACATAAATTTTTCCAGTTATAGATTTAGATAAACAAAACTACTCTTGAAGATGATACTGCTATACATAAGTTTATGTCTTCACTGTAATTGAATTTCTTTGCTCATATTATTGACAAATTGTTTTTTTTTCTTCTCTTCCTTACAAATCATTTATTATCTATAAAAACACACTAAACATACACAAATAGTAATTATTTATATTTAAAAATAGATAAAATATGAGATACAAATATGCAAAATATAGAATTCATCATTAGAATGTAACGATCCTAATTTTTAAGCCCTTGTATTAGTTTATTTAATATTATCTATAATATCCCAAAGTTCGTGCTACATGTATCTCTTTTTTGAGTCTGATCGTACTGAATAAGGCTACCAAAGTCAATTTTGTATATCGAAATAACTTTCGATGGATATAAATTTAAATCTGTAACACCAAACAATTTTCAGTCTTCGTGGTTACTACCTTTCTAATATTTAGGATTTTTAAAAATTTTCCTTATAAGGGGAAAAAATCAAACCAAGGAATCGAGATGAATAAGAAGTAAGTAATAATATTAATTTTTGTTCCTTTCTTAAAAATTTTATTTAGTTTATTTCTGTGTATGTAATTTATTTGGTCAATATTTTTGGCTCATAATTTGGACTATTATTTTATGAAAATACTCGGTTTACAATTTGGATTATTGATTGGTATTAAGAACTAAACTGAATTATTGAGTGTGTGTGTATATATATATATATATATATATATATATATATATATATATATATATATATATATATATATATATATATATATATATATATATATAATGCCAGGATAATTAAATTGTATTAATTGTCATTATACTAAGTTTTAATAAAGTAAAAATCTACATTATCACTCATTACAGTATGCTAATAAAGAGGTAATATAGTTGTTCATTACAATATTCTAATTTATTTTCTAGGAGTATGTATGTTTGTGTTTTAATATTGTGATAGTATATATCACAAACTAAACCATTAATTTTCGTTTAGTTCACTGGTAATATTTCTATTCAATTACCGTTTAGATAATTTGTTGATTAATATAAATATTAGGTTCAAGGTAATATTAAAGCACTGGTTAATTATGTGCCTTAATATTATGCAGAAAACCATTACAATGTGAATTATAATTTAAAAATAAATTATATGTTTATTCGTCTTAACATTTAGTTTTTAAATAATCTTTTGAACTCTATACTTTAGGATATTTTATTATATTTGACCAGAGTGAAAGAATCATGTTACAACATTTTTATAAATCAAGTTTATCACGCATCATGAATGTGGGATGAGGAGAAGTTATATGATAGATAAGAACCATATCATATAAGGATTAATATAATATTGTCGGCAAAAAATTCTGGAGTCATCTGTCAAAAACAAAACAGATTCGCGAATTTAGGGTTTGAGGTCCGCAACTCAGCAGATCCGTGAACCTAAAGTTCGAGGTTCGCGACCCAGCTACGACAGAACAGATCCACGAATGTAAAGTTGAGATTCGCGATGCTATCCATAGCTTCCGGAGAGGGGTTTAATATAAAGTCACCCGATCCGAACAAGAAAAGTTGCCACCTCAGATCGTGGAGCCAACTGCTGAACGAATGTGGCGACATTATTTAGATCGTGGGGGTAACTACCTAGCGAATATGACGACACTTCTCGAGTAGTGGGGCTAACGTCGAACGAATGAGATGGGGACGTTGTCCTAAAACCCTATAAAAAGCAGAAAAACAGAAAAAGAAGGGATCGATATCGTCTTCTTAAGCTATCCTTTGTGATTAGAAGTCCATAGCCTTTTTGCCAATTGAAAGAGTTTGTGTGGAGTGTCAACGGAGAGTAAGATCGTCCTCCACAGTTACCTCAAACCCAGCTTAAACAAAGAGGAATTTAATTCTTCCTCGTTTTCTGTAAACGGAAAACAGTTGAAATTGTAACCCTTTATTGAAATAGCTCAATAGAGAATCATTTACAATTTTATGGCGAACAGAAAATTGGCAACTCCGCTGGGAACTGCCATCACCTCCGGTGATCTTGTAGTAACTCAATCTGATAACATTCCGATTGGCAGCTGGTCAATTCACTTATCATCGAGCTTGACCAGGAAAAGTATGAAAAATTCCTTTCTTCCGGATCCAAGAGCCCTACTTCCCTACGGGGATACCTTAAGATCTCCAAGGGATCAATCTCCAACGAGACTTCAAGGGCAACAGTTCAGGCAAAGGATTCAGTAGACCAAACTGGTATGAAATCCTCCTCTTCACCAACATTGGGCTCTGAGCCAGTTTTAAGTAAGACTCCTAATCTCCATAGCAAAATGGATCGGGATCTCCACTTCAATAAGAAGAAACGACCATTACCTACTCCGCAGGACTATGACGCGAGGAAGTAGGTTCCTCTCACTCGTACAATGAGAAGGAATCTAAAAAGAAGTAAAGCTCGTGCCCTTCACAGGATCACGCAGCAATAGGAAACCGCCAACTCATCATTGCGAAGGCCTACTATACAAGTATGGAGGCCAAAATGCGAGATTACAGAGGATCAAGACGCAGAAGGATTTACTCGCATTTCCAACAGATAATGGAGTAAATTCACCAAGGTTATCTATGATTACAAATGCGAAATCTACATTTGCGTCCCTCGAGTTTCGGGGGGAAAGCATGATCGCGCAATAGACGGAGTGCACGAACCTCAGACTCGTGGTAAAGCAACCCTTTAAAGGAGTTGAAAACTACTTTACCGACGCATTGCTATATCAAGATGCATTCGATGCCTTAGATCAGCCTGCTCCAGACGTCTCTGATAGAGATGATGAAGCCGATACAGAATCAGGATTCGAAGATTCGGAATCTGAGGATGTAATTTGGGACGGTGAGCCCATTATGATAGGCCTTGAAGGCCTTGATGTAAATAACACCGTTCACTTTGATGGTGAATGGGTGATAAATGAAATCCTAGAGTTTGTTTATTCTTTTAGTGTTGATTCTGAACCCTAAAGTACTAACACTGACGCATTCAGCGATTGTTTAGATAAAATATGCTCTCTAGCTTCTTTCCAAGTACCTATCCAATCGTCCTTTCACGAACTGAGTGATACGATGAAAATGCCAACAAGGCCATTTTTGAGATTCCTCCCAAGGACGGAACTCAGAAATCCATAATATTCGGAAAGGCAAGTAACAAAAGCAAAAAGAAATACTTAGATTCTGAGGAAGAACAGGAAAATCCCGAGTTCTTCCACTACGATGAAAATTCTCATAAATTAATAAAGAAAATATGATATAACCTAGCCGAAGGCAGGGGGTTGAACTTCGGAAGGGGAAGGAGAACAATTCTCCGACCCTTTGTCCCAGAGGGGAAAATGCTAGATTATTATCAGAAAACCGGCAAGGGGTTGGGTTATGTCGCCACTCCTGAAGGTTCCTCAGGTGAGAGAACTGAAGAAGGGCAATTTGACCATTCGTCAGAATCGTCCTGTTGGGATTCAGATGTCAGTGTCGGCATGATCTTCCGTGAAGTGTCCGTGAACATGGTCTTCTTGATCCAAAAAAACGAAGACCTAGGTGAAGCCTTGCCGATAAAAGATGACCCCTGGGCCAAACATCTTAATGCAAGGCGGGAAAATCAGTTTGAACAGTGCGAGCCTCCAACCGAAGATAAAGTAATCCAAATAAATATGGGCGATGAAAAGAATTCTAAACCCATATTTATAAGTGAGAACCTATCCTCGGAAGAGAAAGAGGAATTGATATCCCACATTCGCGAGTACATCGACATTTTCGCCTAGAGTTATGAGGAGATGCCCGGATTATACCCAAGTGTCGCGGTTCACAAACTGAACATCCGACCAAATGCTAAACCAGTAAAGCAACAACAACGAAGATTCCGTCCAGAGATCATGGAAGCTATTGAAGTTGAAATCAAAAGGTTGATCGAGTCAGGCTTTATTCGCGAGGAATAACACCTGATTGGGTCGCGAATATAGTTTCTGTAACTAAGAAGAACGGAAAAATCTGGATTTGTATTGATTTCAGGGATTTGAATGAGGCCTGTCCTTAGGACGAATTTCCGTTATCCATCACAGATGTTATGATAGATAATACTCGTGGGTACGAACATATGACATTCTTGGATGGATTCTTAGGGTATAATCAGATAAAGATGTACCCTGATGAGAAACATACATCCTTCAGAACACCGCTCGGAGTATACTGTTATACGGTCATGCCATTCAGCCTAAAGAATGTTGGTGCCACGTATCAACGTGCTATGAACATAATATTTCAAGAGCATCTGCAAAAGACAGTGGAATGTTACGTAGATAATCTAACAATTAAAAGTAAGAATAAGAATGATCACCTACAAGATTTGATGATAGTGTTTGACCTCATGAGGAAACACCAGCTCAAGATAAACCCGACTAAATCTTTTCTGGAAGTCTCTAGTGGAAAATTCCTCGGCTTCGTGGTAACTTCCAAAGGAACTTATCTCGACCCGGACAAGATTAACGCAATCCAAAATATGCCACCTCCCAACAACCTCAAAGAATTAAGGGGACTGCAAGGTAGACTGGCGTACATCCGCAGATTCATATCAAATTTGTCCAGTAAATGTCAACCCTTTACCAAATTAATGAGGAAAGGAGTGTCATTTGTCTGGGATGAGGCAAATATTGTCATAAAGGATGTATGGCAACTTTTCTTCGATGGCGCCTCTCGACTGGGATCCGAGGGAAAATAGATAGCGGGGGTAGGAGTTGTTTTCGTCTCTTCATATAACCACATCATTTCTCGAGCTTACTCGTTAACAAACCCGTGCTCCAACAATACTGCAGAGTATAATGCCCTCCTAATCGGCTTAAAGATAGCTAAACAATTGGGGGTCAAATATTTGGAAGTATATGGGGTTTCTCAACTTATCGTAAACCAAATTAAAGGGGAATATGAAGTCAAACATGAAGACCTTTTGCCATAGTATCGCGCAGTAATTAAGATAGCCAATATTTTTGTTGGTTTCTATGTCAGCCACGTAAAACACCATCGGAATAGCTATGCAGATTCACCGGCTTCCTTAACTGCTACATTGACCTTACCCAAACATGCTAAAAAGCAAATTACCGTAGGAAGTAGAGAATTATTCTGTCCAAAGGACGAACTCAAAGAGGAATTGAGAAAGCAACAGGAAGACGAGACTGGTGTTTTCGAGTCAAATCTAGAACCAAGGGATTGGCGATTCCATTATATAGATTACGTCCTTTACGGCATATTGCCCGAAGATCCAAAAGAAGCCAGAGCAATTCAAAGAAGGGCTATCGATTCTATTATAATATGGAGCTCCAGACATTATACAGGAAATCTTATGACGGAATCTTACTTCGTTGTCTCTCTAACTGAGAAGCTCGGAAAGTCCTTGAAGAAGCTCATGCTGGCATTTGTGGATCATACCAACCAGGGGTGAAACTCTAGGATAGAATCCGAAGAATAGGTTATTACTGGCCTAAGATGATGATAGAAGCGATTAACTCTCCAAGAAGTGTAAAGCCTGCCAAATACATGCAGACTTTATACATCAAGCTCCAAAATATCTCCACCCAACGGCTACATCGTGGTCGTTTGAGCAATGGGGAATGAACATTGTCGGGCCGATTTCTCCGCCATCAACGAGAGGGCACCGGTTTATTCTAGCTATAACAGTTTACTTTTCAAAATGGACTGAAGCCATTTCCCTAACCGAGGTAAAGTCATCGGATGTGATCAAGTTCATTAAACACCATGTGCTCTACCGCTTTGGAGTGCCCAAGAGAATTATTCATGACAACGGGCCTCAGTTCGTAAGCCAAGTATTTCACAGATTCTGCAACAAATACATGATCGAAGACGTAACTTCCTCGCCATATTACCTTGCAGCCAATAGTCTAGCAGAATCTTTCAACAAGATCATAGTAAAACTCCTCAAAAAGTTTTTGTCATCCAATCAAAGGGACTAGGATGAGAAGCTCGGAGAATGTCTGTGGGAATACCGCACTATGGTCCAAACCCCCACCAACACCACACCCATTTTTTTAGTGTACGGGTCAGAAGCGGTTTTACCTTTGGAAATTTTGATTCCATCATTGTGAGTCGCACTAACGACTAGGATGACGCAAGAAGAAAGGTATCAGCAAAGGCTCCAGGAATTAGAAGCCCTGGACGATAGCGGTTAGAAGCTCAACAGAGTATTGAACTATATCAGGCGCGGATCTCCATAACTTTAAACAGAAAGGCCAAACGAAGAACTTTTAAAAAGGGCGATTTGCTCCTTTCAGTAAGGAGACCAATCATAATTAGTCAAAGCGTAAAGAAAAGTTCCAACCAAAATGGGAGGAGCCCTTTGTCATTGATAGGGTTTACTCTAATGGCACATATTGGTTGGCAAAACTGAATGGTGATAAGATCATAATGCCAATTAACGGTAAGTTTTTGAAGAAATATTATTCTTAGTGAAATTATTCCACGGAACACCAGTTGTGATGTAATCTGGGTCGTTCAACGTAAATGGTGAATAAAAATTTTATTTGTAATCAGGGGTTCATTAATAAAGATTCGCAGCTCCAGACTAAAGATTCCCTTGAGTCGCGAATCAAAATTTCTTTCCTCCAAACTTGCCAAGTTAAAGAATACCTCTGGCGAATCAAAATTTCCTTCCTCCAAACTTGCCAAGTTAAAGAATATCTCTGGCAAATCAAAATTTCCTTCCTCCAAACTTACCAAGTTAAAAAAAATACCTCTGGCAAATCAAAAGCCATTATACTGAAAATCACTAAACAGTGTGAGCTTCAACCTGATCAAGGGAGTTAACGATTACTTCCATCCTAATTCGAGAAGTTCTTTCATTCGCAGCAACTTTGAGTGGTTGGAAAATTTTGGGCGATTTAAGGATATCAAGTTAACGGTTGCCTCTGATAATCAATAACAAAATTATTCATCAATCACTTTTGGTTATGCAAAAAGAAAGATCTCACCATTAATAAGAGCATATGACGCTTGGGATTTCGCACTGGTTAATCAGATAAAGGGTTATGTCATGACTCGCGGAAACCGCTACAAATTCTTAAAGAAGAATTTTTTCTATCTCACGAACTTCAGGATGAAAAGACACAAACTTGATGAAAGCTCATGAAGGTTGCATACATCTGACAAAGGAAAGAATCTTTCTAATATAAAGTCACGGTCTTGAGATGTAAAAACATGCCTGATACACAGATACCGTGGATCCTACATAAATTCGCGGACTTCAAAGCACAAGATAGCAAGTTTGACACAAGTCTCTGAATACAAATGCAAAGTAGCAGTTCTGAAGTGCAAAATCATGTTTACTATACAAAGGATAAAACATGTCATGCAAAGTAAAAGTTAGAGGAATTGTAAGAGAGATTACAAAAACTCGGACTAAAAAAAAAGGATTTTCTTATACAGTTCAATGATTTAAGAGGGCCTTTATCTTCTCTTCAGCATCACTAATTTCCTGCTAGATGATCTCATAAGCTTGAATAGTGGCTTGACGACGTAATTCCTCTTCACTAGCAATAGTATTTTGTGCTGAAGCGGCCTCCAGTGCCTCCAGTTCGGCTTGCATTGCCTGAAAATCTTTTATCGCATTATCCCGTTATCTGGATAAGCTCGTAAGACTCTTCATTGACTCATCGTGTTCCTTAGTAATCTTAGCTAAGAAAGCCTGGGCTTTAGCGATGGACTCCTGGGTCCTAATAATGGTCTGGTCATGATTCTTGACAACCAAGACAGCAGTCTCTACTTGGAAGGCTAGAGATTGACTGTCTGATTGGCTCTTTTCAAAGGAAGCCATGCAAACATCAACTTTCTCCTTGAGCTCCTTTTGGAACCCAAGTTGCTCCTCCATCAGTCTCTGGAAGGTAGCTTCAACTACTTCAGATTTGTCAGTACTCTGCAATCTTGACAAAGATTCAGCGTAGGCATGAAGTTGAACTTTCATAAGCCTGTAAGGAGTAGCTTTTTCCTTCCCACCAATACTGACTATACCAGTCAAGTAAAGATGAAGAATATTGGTAAGAGAAGCAAAAGAAGCCCCTTTCAGTATATTATCAATACAATGATTCAGAAAGTGGAGAAAGCTTCCCATTGTATCCTTCAGCAGGTTAATTTCAAAAGCATCAACCTCTACATGGAAAGAATCAGCAACAATTGGAGCTAGTGGATCCTAAAATGTACTCTGCTGGAGAGAAGCAGTAGCACCAGTACTAGAACAACAACTTCCACACACTCAACAGAAGCAATGGTTGCACGACTGTAGTCGGAACGATATGGGTGGTGGTTTCCATTGGAGGAACTGCTACTTCAGAAGTATTAGCCGCGGAAACAATGGTCTCAATCACCCCATAGGCTACTTCAGTAAGGACTTCCGTGATGGTGCTATCCTGCAGAGTGTCGTCTATAGCCATATGCTCCGAAGATGGAGTCGAAGCAAGAGATATTAAAAAGGAAGGAGTTGGCAATTGAATGTTACAGTATCGTTAAATAATGGCAGAATTTCAAAAAAAAAAGATGGATAAAATATAAAGGTGAAGGATGAACACTGGATTGTCCAGGTCCGTACACGATGGTTCGAACGTCTTCACTTAAGTAGACATATTTGCTGTGATCTGATGGAGGAGTACTAGAACCAAGATCTCTACTGCTGACATCATTATCATCTCCCCAATCATCATGATCTGTTGGAAGAGACGCTACTTTAGAGGAATCTAATGGGCGAACTTCCCTAATTATCTCCACCTCATCATCAACAACTTGATGAGTAAGGGTCTCAGAACCCCCTTGTGCAGTAGAAGAAAGGGTAGCCAGTCCATCCTCAATAGCAACTTGGTGAGCAAGAGATGCAGACTCTTCTTGTGCAGCAGCAGTCAGAGCAGCCACTTCATCACTAACAACAGTCTGGTGAGTGGGATGCAGAATCTTCTTGCGCAGGAAGAGCAGAAGAGATAGGAGCAGTCACCAATGCAGAGTCATTACGGAAGATAGGCCCTTGACTTCGACATTTCTTGGAAGAACGAAGAATTAGAGCCGAGTCATCTTCCCCTGGTTCCTCTGCAACTGTTTCCAGAGCTAAACCAGTTTCAGATGGTATGTCATGCGGAGTGGTAGTCAAATCACTAAGACACCTCAACCTCTTCCGTTTGTACAAAAGCTTCTTTTGAGGAGATTTCGACTGAGGAGAAGCTTCCTTGGGCGTCGGAAGTGGAGAAACAACAAGAGAAACAGGTTGGGCAGATGGGATCACCGCACTATCACCTTCCTCCCCCTGTTGGACTGTCGGTTCCAAGTCTTTCGAACTACATTCTGCTCCGAAGTCCTCCATTCCAGCCACCTTCGTACTGTCGCCTCCCTTTTTCGAGTATACCATGCTCTAATATCTTTCAAACAAGTAAGATTGGTGTTAAAATTCTGAGAGGCGGAGTTAGCATCCGCATACCATTTGCAGAAACCGAAACTCATATACGAGTTCGGAGTCTTGAGTGAAAGATCGAATCTGGCTTGGGTACCACCCGTGATGAAGTGGAACCAAGCTTGAGCTCCTTCAAGCAAATTTCCGGCAAAACTTAATTCCTTGTTGGGATTACCAACATAGAGCTAATCATACCCGATTTGTCGAGCAAAGTGATTCGGATAATATGGCTCTATATAACAGTGGTTCCCCAAATGGAGAACCATATGCCCTGAACGGATATTTATTAACCACCAGAAGCATCCTGGGGACAAAGCAGTAAATTTGTCAACACTAGCAACGTACGCAAATTCCTCCCCATATCCAGCATTTGGAAAGTGGGGGAAACATTTGAACAACTCAAAGTTTGCGTGATAGCGAAGAGTCTTGCGAATTGCAGCCATATAGCCCCTTTCCACTGCAATCTCTCATAATGTTGTACTTTGGGAGCACTCAAATCAACCTGCAAATCAGCAGGGCTCATTAGGGTGGGGCAGTGCAAGACCAACCATACCATCAAATAAGTATAAGGAACCTCTACGCGCAGATTGGGAGTCTTAGTAATCAACTCCCCTCTGCTGTTTTGCTCCTTCTTGACATTATAGAACTTATCTACCAGCTTCCTCAATCCGCTTTGGATACTGCACACCATCACGGGCAATAAGCTGAGCCGCCGACCAAACACTAGCAAGACGGCCGAGAATATCGCTTTGATGGGTATGGTATCATGTATAGGAATCACACATTTCTTCAACCAAAGTATCAAATAACCTACCAAGAAAGTTGGATCAGATAAAGGTTGAAGAGCTTGGTAATGAAAACTTTCAAAGGATGTTCTAGCTTTGAAGACATCCTCGTCGGATTCGACAACATAAGCATATGTCCCAAAGTTGGCAATCCTTCTCTCAACCTCCTTTTCAGAAACCTGAGGGAGACGGGTAAAATATGGTTTATTCTTTGAAAAATTCGGAAGAAAATACTGTAGCCACTTCTTTTGCTTTACACTGTGAGTGCCAAACATATGAATACAAATATGATAGTGGCAAAGCAATTCCCAATAAGTGTCATAGACCATAGGGTCTTGGGTCTTCAACAAATGACGCTCTTTCCCGATAGGGACATACTCTTCATATGGGATGTCTCCCATAGGTAGCCCTAAGATTTCATGCATCTCATGCAGAGCGAAACCCAACTCGTCGCGGGGAGAGAAGACTATACAAGTATCAGTATTATACAATTCCAACAAAAAAAGAAATGGAATCGACTAGCAGAAATGTCGTGTTGAACCACCCTAATGGCGCGGTAAAGATTTGCATGCTGGAGCTGATCTTTGAAAGCTTTCAGAAAGAAGTTAGTCAAGATTGCCCACTCCCCTTTCGAAGAACAGTGAACCCATCCAGGAGGATAGAAGTCTTGGACTAGAAATTCCTCTTGTGTATTAACGAACCAGTGCAGGAAAGTTTGGGCAAGTATAGGTGTTTCACCTATAGGAAAATCCAGTTTGAAAGACCCTAGAGACAATCCCAAAAATGCTTCCTAGTACAACGAGGGAAAGCACCTTGTGAATGGAATGCTCCTAGAAAGACACCATCTTGCGGTCTATTTAAATGTCAATCCATTTGTCTAGGAATGGAAAGAGATTGAAAAAATAGAAATGGGTAAGATCTCTCCATGTTGGGAAGAAATAAGTTACGACCGTTAACTTGGCGAAGCCATTTGTAATCTCTATCATCCAAACCATCGTCGGGTGCCGAGAAGTGATCACCAAATAAGAAGGCAGGCTTGTTCAACAAAGTTCTATTGTTCCCTTCAAAAGGAGCAGTGGTCATCAGTTCTTGTAATATCGGGCAAGTAGGATTGAAATTTTTTTTTTCCCTTTCTTGGCCACCGGAAGCGGTGCAACTTGGAAAAGTTTGGCCAAGCCTAAACTCCCTCTTCCCATCATAGCCGCCTGAAAAACCAAAATAATGGTCTTTCGGCCAGGGGTTTAAAGCGTAATCAACTGCAAAGAAAGTTTTGGGATCAAAACAAAAGAAAAAGGGACTTTCCATAAAAAGAATTGTCTTTTAATGTAAAGTAAGAGAATTACTTCCAACCAAGGGTTCATGCCGAACCACTATGAAACTAGAAATGGTCCAAGAGTCCTGATGTCCGCTTGCAGAAACATCAGATAAGGAAGCTTTCTTTGGCATCTTTTGCAGACTAAAGAAATCTCTCACAAGAAAAATTGGAGGTTAACGAAGGCCGAAGATGAAAAACCTTGAAAACCTTAAAGAGAAGCCTGGAGTTCAAATTTCTCAGAAAGAAGTTAGAAATGCCCTATTCCACGAAACCAAAGAAGTTAGAAATTTCTCATTTAATGCGACTCAGAGAACGTCTCAACTCCTACGCCGTATAAAGTAATTGCCTTCCGAATTTTTCGCAACCAAAAGAGAAGTTCGCGACCCTAATACAGAGTCGTTTTCTCCTTCAAAAAGGAAAGTTCGCCACCCTAATACAGAGTCGTTTTCTCCTTCAAAAAGGGAAGTTCGCGATCCTAATACAGAGTCATTTTTTCCTTCAAAAATGAAAGCTCGTGACCCTAATATAGAGTCGTGTTCGTTTCGAAATAAAAATTCGCGACCCTAATACAGAGTCGTATTTTCCTTCAAGAGTTGAAAATCGTGGCACTAACACAGAGTCGCATTTTCCTTCAAAAGCAGCAAATTCATGACGCTAATACAGAGTCGTATTCTTTTTGAAATGGGAGTTCAAAACATTGAGACAGAATCATGCTGCCTTCAATTGAAAGTTCTAATATAGAATTGCACTCTCAGAAATATAGAAGATGGAGATTCTAATACAGAATCTTACGTCACATCAAAGGAGAATGTTATATCCAAAGTATTCCAAAACACCTCAGAGGATCATGAGAGTTTTGAAAACTTTGGAGGATGTTTTGTTGGCGAAAAATTCAGGAGTTATCTGTCAAAAATAAAGAAGATCCGCGAATTTAGGGTTTGACATCCGCAACTCAGCAGATTCGAGAACCTAAAGTTCGAGATTCGCGACCCAGCTACAATAAAACAAATCCGCAAATCTAAAGTTGAGATTCACGATGCTATCCATAACTTCCAGGGAGGGGTTTAATACAAAATCACCCAACCCAAATAAGGAAAGTTGCCACCTCGGATCATGGAACCAACTACTGAACGAATGTGGCAGCATTATTTAGATCATGGGGGTAACTACCTAATGAACATGATGGCACTTCTCGGGTAGTGGGGCTAACGGTCGAACGAATGAGACGGTCGGCTTTCAAAGCTGCTCTAAATACAATGCTTTCATAGCCACAATACTCAATATTGCTCTGATAGAAGTCATCTTGACAACATGTGCAAATATTTCATTAAAGTCAATACCTTTTCTCTGACCGTGTCCCTTCACCACAAGTCTAACCTTAAACATTTATGTCCGTCCTATCTCATGTTTTACCCTGTATACCTACTTGTTATGCAATATTTTCATTTTATTCGGTAGCTTTACCAATTCCTATGTGTGATTCTCCTCCAAAGAAGATATCTCATCACACATGGCTTGCTCCCACTTAAGACGAAATTTATCCTGCATAGCCTCTTGGTAAATCTATGGTTCACCTGCATCAGTATACAAAACATGATCTAAAGTAAGACAAACTTTTTGGATTGGCTTCCTTATTCTCATGCTCCTCCTCAAAGTGGGAACACTCTCTGATGAAATATTATAACCATCTACTTCAATTAGTGGCTCTCTCTCATATTCGGCCTTATCTGAAACTTGTGTATTCTCAGGTGTAGTCATTTCGTCCTCTTCAAATGTAGGTATTTCTTCCTTTCTTTTATCCATAGGATCCACCCCATCCTATGGCTTATCCAACTCCAAGTACTCTTTCTCAACTGTTTTCTCTCTCTTATTCTCCATTCGGTCTTTTATACATATAGCCCTCATTAAATACTACATCTCTGCTACGAATCACCTTGTTATGCTTATAATCCCATAAGCGATAACCATATTCGTCACAACCGTATCCAATAAATGCACACTTCTGAGATTTAGAATCAAACTACTTTCTCATCTCATAATCCACATGTGCATATGCTATACAACCGAATACTCTTAAGAATGAATAATTCACAGTCTTACCAGACTACACCTCCTCTGAAATTCCTCCATCTAAAACACTAGCTGGACTCCTGTTGATCAAATAGACTGTCATATTTACATCGGCTCCCCAAAGTTGCAAAGGCAAACCTGCATGTAGTCTCATACTCCGAGCTCGCTCCAAAATAGTTCTATTCATCCTCTCAGCCATGCCATTCTACTGCGGCGTTCTCGGTACAGTCTTCACTCTCCTGATCCCGTTGGTAGAGCAATAGTCATCGAACTCCTTATTGCAAAATTTCCCACCATTGTCTGACAACAGACATTTCACGTTCAAACTAGTTTAATTCTCAACAAGAGCTTTTCATACCTTGAAGATCTTGAAAACATCAGATTTCTGCTTAAGTGCAAACACCCATGTTTTCCTGCTTGCATCATCTATGAAAGTGACAAAATAAGAATTATCTCCAAGAGACTTCGCCAAAGAAAACCCCATGCATCTGTATGCACAACTCCAATCTCTCGGTTTTCTTTTCATTGCCATCCTTTATAAAACTAACTCTTTTCTGCTTTCCAAATACACAGTTTTCACAGAAATCAAAGTTAGCATCTTTCATATCTGTTAACATATCTCTGAATTGCAACACCCTCATGCCGCTCTCGCTCAAGTGACCGAGCCTCTAATACCATAAGGTAGCCTTCTCATTCTTCACGGTGGCTAAAAAAACAACGTGATCCACCGAACTTGAGAGTAAATATAGAGTTCCCACTCTCTCACCCTTGACCTCTACCATTGCTCCTTTCCTGATCTTCCACTATTTCCTCTCAAATGAGATTTGATAACCTTCGCCATCTAGGTTGCTAACAGATATCAAATTGTTCTTCAAATCTGGTATGTGCCTGACCTCTTGTAAAAGCAACTTTTCACCATTGTGCAACTTTAACTGAATTATCCCCTTACTAATAATCTTGCATTCCTGCCAATTACCAACAGTCACATGCCCAAAATCATCTTGGTCATAATTCTCAAACCATTTTCTGCGAGCAGTGTAATAGAACGAAGCCCCTGAATACACAAACCACAGATCTGACCTCGATTCTGTATGAGCAAATAAGTACAAGTCATCATACTCGTTACTTGGATTCACCATATTCGTCCCTTCTTGTCTTTATTTGGACAATTCTTCATCATTTGACCCTCTGTCTTACATTTCCAAGACACTAACTTTTTTTGAAGTTTCCCTTAGATTTTGTTCTCCCTCTTTGTTTTGACTCCCTACTTAAACTTCTAACCCTTTCCTTTCTTCTATCATTATCAATAGAT
Organism: Dracaena cambodiana; assembly: GCA_036321105.1. Lineage (NCBI taxonomy): Eukaryota > Viridiplantae > Streptophyta > Magnoliopsida > Asparagales > Asparagaceae > Dracaena > Dracaena cambodiana. The sequence continues at coordinate 25,117,512 of JAYEPQ010000001.1, forward strand.
AGAGCAGTACTTGTAGAAACGGTGCTCGCACCCATACTCTTTTTCATCAATTCACCATTCATGATTGTACTCATAACATCATCAAATTTAAGAACAGTATTGGAAGTATTGTTGATGGGCATAACAATATTACTCCAACTATCCGGTAACTAATACATAAACATCAAAGTTTTAATGTCATCAGTAAAGACAAAATCTAAGAATTCAAGTTGTGCCTATAATGTGTTAAATTCGTTCAAATGATTAACAACTAAACTATCAGAAGGCATCCTCAACTTGAACAACTTTTTCATTAGAAACAGTCTATTTGAAGCAGACGGCTTCTCATAAAATTTAGCCAACGCTGACATCAAACCTGAAGTGGTTTTCTCCTTGGATACGTTGAACACAACCTGTTTTGTCAGGCACAATCGAACCTGTGCCAAAGCCCTTCTGTCCAATAATTCTCACTCCTCATCTGTCATATTTTCTGGTTTTTCTCCAAACAGTGGTTAATATAAATTCTTTTGATATAAATAATTTTCCATCTGCAACTTCCACCATTGGAAATCTGTCCCATCAAATTTTTTAATCTTTCCCTTCCTATCTTCCGCCATAACTCCCACTCAAAATCAACACTAATCTGAGTGAAATCTGACCTGAACCAGGGCTCTGATACTAATTGTTAGCAAAAATAGTGGAATAATACTAATGTACAACCAGCGGAATCAAATAGTTAACCGAATAGAAAAATAGCATAGACAAAGAACACGCAGATTTAACGTGATTCCGCAATATGTCTACGTCTACGGAGACACGATCGAAAAACTTTCACTATATCAAAAGATATTACAAACTCTAGTCTCAACCACAAGAGAAATCAATAAGAACACATAGAATATGAGATCAAAACCTCACCTCACCCACTGCTACAGTCACCACAATTTCTCCTGCTGTGCTTCAGCCACAACACACAACAGCAGCGACAGCAACCAACAAACAGTAGCAGCAACTACACTAGGGTCCCAAACAAAGTAGCAGCTTCCTCTTCTCTTCTTTGCTTCAGGCCGCAACAGCAATAACACCAAAAGTTGTAGCCGCCTCTCAAAGAAAGACAAAACCTTGGCCAAAAATAATTCAGTCGCCACCTATTTTGCTTATTTATTCGGCCACTCCAAAACCTAGCCACACGCTCCCATATATATATATATATATATATATATATATATATATATATATATATATATATATATATATATATATATATATCATAATGGGTTTGGGTCGGTTTTGGACCCGTTTCGGTGGATCGAAACCCGCTGTAGTAATAGGGCTCCATTAGCAACAAGAAGGAATAGTATCCAACAAAATGAAATATAAACAGTATATATAAGATTATGATACTAGATCCATCTCTTACTATTGTTCTGCTTGATCAACAAAGTATGGATCATTGATTGGTGCAGGATCTCCTTCTGCTTCTCCAATACTTGGATTTAGAACCTATGAGATTAAATCCAGCAAATAACACAAAGAAAAAAAAAGAGTTGTACTATGATAATACTCAAAATAGGTGATTGTGAACACGTTATGTTAGTGTCAGCTATATAGCATAAATCAAGAATAATTAAATAAATTTGGAATCACAACTAAATCAAGTATTTAGGAATATATATATATATATATATATATATATATATATATATATATATATATATATATATATCAATGGCAGTTAACAGATCTCATTCATGTTTAATGACAAATATCAGAAACTAAATAGATTAATAATTAGTCAGATGTTTGAAACTACTACTGAGGAATAAGATACGTGTTATTACCCATATCGTATAAGTGCATGTACATACCCGAGACCCGGCCCAAACCCAAGGCGATGAATCATGATGCACCACTAGATGTTGTTAGACAAATCTCGTACTATAAAACAGTAACAGACATTACCCTTATGAGAGCTTAAATATCAAACTGTGGCTTAGTACCGCACAGTACTGATGTAGTATAAATTCTCAGCATCTAATTAGAAATGGCCAATTTGACCCTCATATATACAACACGGTTCTTATCCATTGTGTAGTTTTCCTAATCTCATGTCAATGATATATGATATACATGAATCAATAGAAATATCATGATTTTCCAATTCAGATGTGTATGAAACTGGAATTTAAGAATCAATTTAAGTTAGGATTACGTACACACATATTATGAGGATACTCTATTTCCATGTAATCAAGATATATGAATTTTGTTATCATGTTTTCATGAATAATCATATCATCGTGTATCAGGTATATTAATAATTTATTTAGTTATATCATGTATCGTGTTCAAGTGTTATATATCATGCTCCCTTCATCATGTTTATCATGTATTGTGCCTTTGTTAAGTCACATAAGGTATTATGTCATGCCATGTTCAATGTCACGTGCAACTATAAAGTATTGTATATCTTATCAACATGATAAAACATGCTTTTAAGAATACCCTTTTCCAAATTGTCATTAATAACTACAAGTTTATAAAAATTTAAGGAACAAGCATGAAAAAGGTGATATGAGTAAGACAACAAGTTGGTTTCCCTTGACTACAATGTTCTCTCTTAAACTTTTGTTTTCTAATCTAATAAATTCACAAAAGGACATTATTTTATTTTTCACTTCGCTGAGATATAATTTAGAATATGTATGGAGATGTATAAGCTATTGTACTATTTTAATTGTTCCTGTCTCAAGTTACTTCAGTTGAACTAAGAAAGAATTATGCATAATATGAAAAACTGGATTTTGACAGAAAATGTCTAGCAATAGTAACAAAGTATTTTTGAATATGCTCCCAAAATCATTATTGTTGAACCAAGGAAATAATCTAAATATGTGTTTACCTCATTCACAATAGAGCAATCAACAAAGATGCATGTTTACAGATTGAGAGAAACATTTGTTATTTTTCCTTGCCTTGAACAAGTACTGTGAACACATGCTAACTCTATGCACTATACTTTGTTTAATAACTAAATATATAAAATACTCCTTATAAAAGATTTGTAGAGAAAGAGAAGTGGTGTTACTTATATATCCACTTGATTTCTTGATTTGATATTTCTTTTTCTTTTTTTTTTCCTTCTCTTTCACTTTTCTTCTTTCTTTTTTCCCCCAAAATTTAAATTCATGTTTGCAGTGAAGTGTTGTTTGGCGTGTGACTTGTGAGGTTAGAGGGAGGGAAATTAGGAGAAAATAGAATGAAAGTGGGAGAAGGAGTGAATATGTAGGTGTAGATGGCAGTTTTGTAAATAACCCAATTCATAGCCTAAGCCTTGTCTTAAATGAAGCCACATCACCCTTTTATTCTTTTAATTGCCACCTTATCCAGCTTCGGTCGCACTAACTTTTTAATTGACATATCATACCCTCTTAGCTTGCCTTTGCACCGCCATAGAATGGTGGAAACAAATTTTTTAAATTTAATTCTATTTAGTATCCTCCAAAAATAGCGCGTGTAAAGGCCAGTGTAAAGGCCAATGAAAGGAACACTAAAAAACAAAATTTGTTTATCATTTCGATATCCGGAATTGAATAAATAAATTATCGAAATTATTATAAGAATATTTTAATATTATGAAATTAGCAAAATTCAAAAATATTTTCAGGCTTCCAGGAAAAAATTTTAAAAATCATAAATATTTAAAAAATAACAACTGCGAAAACCAAATATTATTTGGAGTTATCAATTTAAAGTTATACTCACCGAAAGTCATTTCGGTGTCCAAATTAACCCGTAGTAGCCCTAATTTGCTACGAGCGGACTCAAAGGAAGGGTACAGGTAACACAAACTTTGGGATATTACATTTTATCCAACTAACAAAGAATTTTATCCTTGGAATTCTAAATTTAGTGACATAGTAATATATGTGGGTATGTATGGATACGAAGATAAACAAAATTAGCATACATGTTTATGGGAAAATGTATGGATATTTTATCGTGATTTCATTCTCAAACTCATAAATAGACTCTCTTGGGGACTGTGCATCCCACGAAATGAAGTTCAATGGTATTATTTGGTTCTTCAAGACTTTCTATGTTGGACAATGACTTCTACAGGTTTCTTCTGATACGTTTAGGTCCGATCTCAAATCTATTTCTAACAATTCTACTACTCTATAATTTTTGTCTAAACACTTTCTCAATTGTAATACATTAAATATATCATGAGAGTTTTCATCTATAGTAGTAATGATAGTTTGTAGGTAAGATTTTCAATTTATCCTTGAAATTTTATTTGGGGCGGAAAAATGCAAAAGCAATGCAGAGTTTAATTAGAAATACTTGCTACCAATTTAGAATGTCACATCATCCTGATTAATAAGTAAAATGGGTAAAATACAAGTAATAAATATGTTGTAAAGTCGACTCCTAAGATACTAGAACATAGTTGTAAAAGGTGTTAGAAGAGAAATAAATATCAACTATTATCATACAGATGTAACAGAACTGCAAATAGTATAGATACATGATCAAAAATGATTTCATGACTATTTACAAAAGTTCAATTATACAAAAACGATCTTAATGAGTGACTACAATTGTCGACACCAGAGAATAAATCTCTATAATTATCTCACGACTCAATAAGATTTGTGACATAGAAAATGTTAAAGACATAAACCATATTAAGATAAAGTTCAATAGATATGAAATGTCATATGGGAATAACTAATAAAAATAATACAGTAAGACAATCAACTGAAAAAGTAAAACCAAACTTGAGAAATAAGATATAATGTCATATTGTAGCTTGATAAAAATTGTCTTCTCCTAATATAGTTCATCATCAATTTCTTGTCATCTACTTTTTAACCTGACTAATTCTATAAAATTCTCAGCTTTCTAACATCTCATTATATCCTTACATTCACTTTTTCTCAGTTTCTTCCTTATCTCCTTATCTATTTGTCTAGTTAATCTCGCCAAGTATGCTTACTTTGCCAAGTCTAGTGATATCGATTTTTTCTCAGGAAACTTATAGATAAGATTCAAATTCAATCACATTTCCATTCTGTGTCAACATACATCATAATCCCTAATTTGAAACATTACTATAAATTTTCATTCTTCCAGCATTATTTAGAATTGTTAATACTAGTATTGTTATCACGCTATTTCAATTCTTCAAATGTCTTACCATAATCCCCCATCCAGACATTTCCACTTCTTTTCTAGTCAATTTAGTTAGAGGAGCTGTAATTTTTGCATAGTCTAGTACAAACCTTATGTAATACCTAGTCATCCCTAGAAAACTCCAAATCTCCTATACTGATTTTGGCACAGGCCAATACATTACAGCTTTTATCTTTTTAGAATTGACTGATAACCATCTCTGGGAGACTATATGACCTAAGAAATAATCTTATCCAACTAAAATTCATATTTTCTCAAATTTCCATATAATTTTTGCTCTCCGAGAGTGCAAGGCTATGCTCAAATGCTTATCATACTCTTCTCTATTCTTGAAATATATCAAGATATCATAATAAATACCACCATAAGCATAATTAGATACTAAGCAAAAGCATGATTCATCAAATTCACAAATACTACTGGTGTATTAGTAACTCCAAACGGTACCACCATATATTTATGATGATTATGTTTGGTTTTAAATGCAGTCCAGTATATCTTCTGTTTGAACCCTTAATGAAATCCTGAACGAAGATTTATTCCCGAGAATATGTTTGCTCCTCCTAGCTGATCAAATAGATCGGTTATTTTCAGTAATTGGTACTTATTATTTATTGTTACTGAATTAAAATTCCATATAGTCTATGCATAATTTTTTACTCCCATCTTATTTTATTTGTTGTTTATAATACTGGAGCTTTCTAAGGTAAAATACTAAGTCTTACAAAATCCAACTTCAACAGCTCACCTAATTGTCTCTTGACTTCATCTAATACTGAAATTCTCATTCAATAAGGTGGCTTACATGCTACTTCGGTTTTAGGAATGATATCAATAGTAAATTCTACTATCCTTACTAGTAGTAGTCTAAGAATCCCTTCTAGGAATATATATTAATTACGATGCGACTGGAATTATTCTTTCTCCTACTTTTATTGCTTCCAAAATTCTTCCTTTCGGGGACACTTTCAATTCTAATAGTTATAAGGAGTAAATTCCACCAACAAACTTAACTCCAAACAACTACGAATCTAAAATATTACTTTTCTTTTTTTTACAATACATCACGGCATGGAAAGGTACTCAACAAATTTATGCCTAGGATAACATCATATCCTCCATTTATAACTAGTAAATTGGCATAAAATTCTTTATCATTAATTACTAAGGAAAATACTAGTAGAAGATTGGATCAACGTCGTTCGATAAAAGACCAAATAGAAATCAATAATGGAATTCCAAAATTAATATTTCAAACAAATAGGGTATGGTATTGATAGGCACGATACTAGATCAAATAGATATTCATGAACAAAGAATGATTATCGAGAATAAGTAACAGACATTTTCATATGTGGCAGTAATCATATGTTCTTTCACTTAAACCTAAACTCTAATATCACCCTGTAATACCCCGATTTTTCAGCTACTTTCTAAAACGGAGGATACTACCTAAAATAATACTAAACAACCCAAAAGTCACAGGATTTTAGAATAACCGTAACTAATACCACAACAGATAAATAAATAATATATCTGAAATTGAAGTTACATTTATAAAATATGAGCTTGATTACATGAAAGGGCATGTTGCTCTAGATACGTACAATAAAAGAATTAAAAGAAGGAATAGTGTCCGATAAAATAAAAGAATAGTGCCCGACAAAATGAAATATGAACAGCATATACAGGATTATGATTCTATATCCACCTCTTGTTGTTGTTCTGTTAGACTAACGAAGCATGGATCCTTGACTAATGCAGGCTCTCCTTCCACTTTTCCAATACCTAGGTTTAGAACCCATGAAATTAAACCCAGCAAGTAATACAAATAAGAAGAAAATTTGTATTTTGTTTTTTTTTTTTTTTCTTTTTTAGCCTTCTCTTTTACTTTTCATTCTTCTTCCTTTTTTTTCTCCAAAAGAAGCTTTAAATTCATGTTTGTAGTGAAGTGTTGTTTGGCGTGAGAGTTGTGAGGTTAGAGGGAGGGAAATTGAGGAGAAAAGAGAATGATAGTTGGAGAAGGAGTGAATATATAGGTGTTGATGGCAGTTTTGTAAATAATCTAACTCATACCCTAAGTCTTGTCTAAAATGAAGCCACATTACCCTTTTATTCTTTCCCACCAAATGCTCCTCAATTGCCACCTTATCCTGCTATGGCCACACTAACTTCTTAATTTGACACATCCTCCTCTTAGCTTGCCTTAGCACCGCCACAACATGGTTTATAATTTTAATTCTATTCGGTATTCTCTAAAAATTACATGATGTAGAGTAATGAGAGGAATGCTAGAAATTTTTTTGTTTATCATTTAAATGTTCAGAATGAGAGAAATAATTTACTAAAGTTATTATAAGAATAATTTAATATTATGAAATTAGCAAAATTAATGAATATTTTTTTGGCTTCCAGAAAAAATTTCTAAAAATTATAAATATTAGAAAACTAATATCCGCAAAAACCAAATGTCATTTGAAATTATAGATTTAAAATTATACTCTCCAAAAATTATTTCGATATCCAAATTGACCTACGATAGTCCTAATTTGGTGTGATCTGACTCCAAGGAATAGTACAGGTATCACGAATGTTATTGCATAACTATTTAATCCCCCACTCTTATCCAGATAGCCCAAGACTTTTCCACCAGTTGTTCTAGCGATAGCTTTTCGATAGCATGTTTTGCCATAGTTTATTGTTAGTTGTCCATATGCAGCATTACTGTTGATGCTAAATTTTGTCGGCAAGCTTGAATTCCTTGATTTCCTTATAATTGTTTAACTGTTTTGGAAATACAATTCCTCATCCCTATATATCTTGGTGGAGATCCTAATTCCTCATAATTGAAAGCGAGATAGAGTTTGAATAAGAGTTCCAACTGCAATAGAAATATGATTCCTCATCCCTATATAACTTGGTGGAGATCCTAATTCCTCATAATTAAAAGCGAGATAGAGTTTGAATAAGAGTTTGACTGCAAATTGGACCGATCATGTGATAGACATATGATACTATTTTTCAGCTAATATTTGGATGGGACAACTCTGGCCATATGGAAAGGGACGTCAGAGTTCCTTTAATGAGTTTTGTCACCGAGGAGATAATTGGATTAGACATTGATCCTTACTAATCTCTCACCTGACATAGAGATGCTTGACGTCTATCTACACCTTTCCTTTTGTCTTAGATTCCCTCCAAAAAAGAAGAGGCGATCGAGCCTTAGGTTAGACTCTATAGAGTTTTCTGAACTTCATAAGCCTGTTGGATGCTTGTTAAGAGGGCTTCTCAGCGACATATATGCTTGCGTCGGTCATTTGAAACAATAGGTATCACTTGGATATTTTGTCCTAATTCTTTACTTATAAATATAGCCATTACTCTTTTATCAATCACAACTATCTTTTGCCCCAAGGTGCTTTCCAACGCTCTCCCTGTTTGTCTTTCTACTTTTGTCATTCAGAAACAAACACATTGCTAAATTAATTTGAGTCCTAGCCCGGTTTTTTCTCGAATAGTTATCCTATTAGACAAACACAAAACTAAAGGTATAGAGGAAAATATTAGTTTTATGATTATTATCCTGCGATTACTAATCCCATCCTGCGTTTTTAATTCCATAAATCGAACATGCCCTCTAGAGATTCTTGTTGTATGTGAGTTTAAAAGATAACACTGTTGACAACTGATCAGGAAAAATAATTTCTTCGCATAGGGACTGTTAATATACTGATGGAGATTTTTAGATAGTTACCAGTTCATTAATTTTTTAAAACAAAACTAAAAAAGAATCCATGGGGTAAGAGAGGCTCGAACTCTCGACCTCAGGATCACTCAGTAGTTATGAGACAACTGGAGATTCTTGAAAGATAACACTAGAGACAACTGATCAGGAAATATAATTTTTTCGCACAGGAATTCTTAATACTGATGGAGATTTTTAGATCATGCCCGCTGGAGATTCTTGTTGTATGTGAGTTTGAAAGATAACACTGGAGACAACTGATCGGGAAAAATAATTTCTTCGCTCGAACTCTCGAGCTCAGGATCACTCAGTAGCTATGAGACTACGCGCTAGCCAACTGCGCCACTACCGCAGACTTACCATAATTACGAAGTTTCATTATCTGTAATCTGTTGTTAGACATTAACTTAACAATGACAGCACATGTACTATCACTTAGTACCTAGTTATAACTGACGATTAACTTGGTTTCCTCCGATCTCGAGGGGAACAAGCTTGCAAAGATCCAAAGGCTTCTTGATTTTATGGTAATAATAAAACACCCAAATAAGTAAATCAGGTGTTGATTTGATAAAGCTCATGTGACAGAGCCGTTCATTTCCGTGGCTGTAACTTCTAAGCTTTGTATCTTATCTTCAGCATGACGGTAATTTCGAATGGATTGATAGGAAGGGCATACTGTAAAAGATGGTTTCAGATCATGATGTACGGAAGAAAAAAAATTCTGTGCATGACTAGTGGTTCGGAAAGATAGACTCGTGGTTCGGAAAGATAGACTCGTAGTATACAACACTACAAGTAAAAGTGTTTTTTGTGACCTTAAAAGTCGTCACTGGAAGTTTTCATGTTGTCACTAAAAATATTCAGTGACAAGTTTAGTGACGACTAACTATTG